>JXCR01122198.1:122786-137852 GCA_002079205.1 Phalaenopsis hybrid cultivar
CCATAAATGGTTAGTTGGGACAGCAACTTCCTAAGATGAGCTAGCACGTTGTAATCCAATTTGTATGGTCCTCCAATTTTCTCTTGGTTGTGTGGTTCTTCCATTGACGAAGGTGGAGGTAGTTCCTCTTGAGTTACTATTTGTTTTCTTTTGTCTGTAGAAGCTATCCTTGGGGGCAATACTTTCCCACTTCTTAAATTTATTTTTGTAATTTCTTATTCTTGAGGTACCTTTGCTAAATTTTCCAGTGTTTCTTCTTTTTCAGAAAGATCTAAGTTGATGGCAAGCAGTGTACCGTGACGCTGGAGGATTGGCTCCTCGCTCCCGGTGTTGTCGTAAGCGGTATAATTGATGTCTTCTTCGGTATTGTTAGCGAGTACATCAAACTCAAGTATGATTTGAGGATCATTTTCGTAATCTAGATTAGAGTTAGATTGGTCACAATCGATTACGTCATCACTAGAAGTAGTTAAAACTTAGCCGAAATCAAGATCATTATATTCATCAGCCCCTTGAGGGGCAAAGAGATAATCATACAAAGTCAGGGGTTTGAGGATTTTCTTCCTCAAATTTGAGACAACCTATCTAGTAGAGGCAGCCCCTATCCTACACTTCGTGTTATCAATTTTCATGATGGTGTTCTTCTTTTTCTTTGACTTTGATGACGACGGCTCTGGCGGTGAAAGCTTCATCTCGGGCCTGGCAGGCTGAAGACTCTGAGTGGTAGTTTGCTTTGAAGTGTTTTAGATTTGATTTAACATCTTCTTGGATGATTTTCTCCACACTGTATCCCATCCATCTTTTTCGGCATGTGCGGAAGATTGTTTTGATGAATTTTGTATTTTGTTTAAGACCCTCTTAAGCTTATTCCAAGTTGTACTACATCCATCTTCTCTAGTGTACGAATCAATCGGAGAGATTGGCTCGGTGGAAATCATATTTATGGAACTTTTTTCTCGAGCCAATCCTTAAAGATGAAACNTGTTTGGTCTGCGAAACCATTTTATTTGTCGAGAAATTGCCCTATCTAATATGAAAAATTAAATAAGGTTTATTTTAAGTTAGGTTTGGAAAAGATTCCAATAAGGGCAAGCCCCTATAATTAATTACATCTTAGACAACCATAGTCACCGAAGAATACTCTCGATAAAAATCAAGAAAAATTGTCTTCAAGGAAGTCAAAAGGATAGAACTTTTCAATGAAATCAAACAAAGAGGTTTTCAAAGGGGAATTGTTCAAACTTGGAACATTTATTGTGGAATCCAAAGGAGGAAGAATTAGGGGATGTCACAGATCCAAAAGAGAACCTCAGTGACTTCCCAGTCTATCCTATGGTTTGGTTTCAGTTTAGAGGGAAAATTATTCAAGTGTTTTATCTTGCCAATTTTATTTATTTAGGGCTTACACTTATATGAAACGATCACACAAATAGCCTGGAAGATGTTAGGGTTTAGGTCGTGACAAATGACAACCTCAGAATCTTAAGACAAGTTAGGACCTGTATTGTACGACATGGTTGTACAAAGGCTTAAAGCTGAGGTGAGAATTTATGTTGCTGTCAGCGTTATTTTTGGTTAGAGGAGTTGCCCGTAAGAAGTTGTCGGTCACCGGAGTTGAAATCCCGTCGCCCGCATAGGAAGGACATTTAGTTTACATATATTTTTAGTTTTACAAAAATATGAAATCAAAGTGACCCCATATTTTTCATAGTTTAAATGAAAGAGCGCTATACCTCAAATCCTGTATCTATCCCGAAAGACAAACACAAGATTTGAGGATGAGGTTCGATCAAATAAACTAAGAAATATACGACATTTGTTTGGTCTGCAAAATTTTTATATTTGCTGACAAGTTCCCCTATTTAATATAAAGGATTAAATAAGGTTTATATTAAGCTGGGTTCAGACATGTTACTATAAGGGCAAGCCCCTATAGTTAATTACATCTTAAATGACCAAAGCCACCTAAGAAATCTTATAAGGGAAAGCCCCTATAGTTAATTACATCTTAAATGACCATAGTCACCTAAGAAGACTCTCCATAAAAATCAGGAAATATTAGCTTCAAGGAATGTCAAAGGGTTGGACTCTTCAATGAGATTGGACGTAGAGGTGTAAAAGGGGATTGGTTCAAATTTGGAACATTTTGTTGTAGAGTCCAAAGGAGGAAGAACTAGGGGATGTCATGGATCCAAAGGAGAACCTCGGTGACTTCCCAAGCTATCCTAATGTTTGGCTTCAGTTTTAAGGAGAAATATTAAGGTGTTTCATCCTATCAATTTTATTAGTTAGTGCTTATATTCGTGTGAAATTATCACACAAATAGCATGCAAGATGTGAGGATTTAGGTCGTGACAAACGATAACCTCGAAATCCTAAGACTAGTTTATGGCTTATATTGTATAACAGGGTTATACAAAGGCCAAAAGATAAGGTGAGGATTTACGTTGCATAAGCAAGTAACCTCCAAGTCGTATGGCTTTGTTGTTTAAGTCTAAGGAAGGAAGATTCATTTAGCTGGAAAAGACAGATTCTGCTGTTCAAGATGGTCGTGCTGCTTACCATGCTAGCTCCAAGCTCCTTACCGCGACAAGTNGTTCTTGTTCCACCACCTGAAACTTAAAATGCATGTCAGGGCAATTTATATAGAGGAAAAAAGTAAGGTTTTGGTAGTTTTCCTAACCCTATGTCATATCTTGGTGGGTCCTTAGGAATTTTAATTAAGGATGATTTTCTCAAGCAAAGCATATTAAGTTTAGTAGATCTTCAAGATATCCAACAGATCTAGAGAAAGAAGCAGGTNGTAAAAGTGTACCTAGCGAGTCTTCTTGTTCCACCACCTAAAACTTAAAATGCATGTCAGGGCAATTTATATAGAGGAAAAAAGTAAGGTTTTGGTAGTTTTCCTAACCCTATGTCATATCTTGGTGGGTCCTTAGGGATTTAATTAAGAATGTTTTTCTCAAGCAAAGCATATTAAGTTTAGTAGATCTTCAAGATATCCAACAGATCTAGAGAAAGAAGCAGGTTTGTGCTACTCTCTCGCTGCCNGTTAGGCTTTAGCTGGTCATGATTCATGATTTGAATTTTATTTGAAAATCAAAATAGAAGTATTAAATTAATTAATTATTGACTTCGAAAGTCATACCCCTAATCCCTAGGTTCATTTTATTTTAATAAACTTCCAAATTTTACTAATTTAGAAATCTATTAACTTCTCATTTTATTTTAATAAACTCCCAAATTTTAATAATTTAGAAATTTATTAACTTATCTTTTCCTGAGGTTGGTTTCTACCAATTAACCACTTGTGTTTCAAACATCAAATAAATTGATTAAGATCAGAGGTTAGCCATTTTCCTTCTTGAATTAAGCCTAAATGTTAACTAAGGCTAAATTTCCAATATTACACATTTGCCTCTAAGGCTCTAACACTTCATAATTTGTCAAATTCAATTCAAATAACTTTGAAATTTATATACTACCTCATTCATGGGTCAATTAAGACATCAGAGGAGAAAATGTGATTTTTCAAAATTTAATCTTACCTCATTCATGGGTCAATTAAGACATCAGAGGAGAAAATGTGATTTTTAAAAATTTAATTATTTATATATATAGTTTTTATGCAAAAATAGGATTTTTCAAAGAAAATTCCTAACTTAACCAAGGTAAATCCTAATTCCTTACATATTTTACTAGAGATAGAGTTAGACAAGAGCAGCCTTTGGACAAAATTTCATTATTTTTTGGATTTTACCTGAATTTTAAGAATTATTGTAATTTCTAGGGTATTTATTAAATATAAAATATTTTAAATGGGGAAAATTAAGTTTTGTATTTTTGAAAAGCCTCCCTAAGGTTAGAGAACTTAGAGAAGAAGATTTTATATTTTTCTAAATTTTATTTGATTTATTGGAATTATTTTAGTGAAAACTCATTTTTAGCCTTTAAAAATTATTTTTAAACTTTGAAATTCAGTTTCTTTATTTAGAAAATTACGAAAAATATTCTAATTGTTCCTAAGTGATTAGGAAGCAATATTGAAAATTTCAATGAGTTTTCTTTTTTTTATGCTTTTTATGAATTTTTAATTATTTAAAATATTTAAAATAGACTAAAAATCAAGTTTTTATTTTAAATATCATTTTATTTTTAAAGAATACCCCTAATCACAAAAAACTCAAAAATTTATTTTTTATAAATTTTTGAGTTATATTTTGAGCATTAAAAATCATTTTAGTGCAAAAAAAGATATTTAATTTGAAAAATTAATTTAGACCATCAAATGTGCCTAAAATGCTTTAAAATTCTTATGGGGAGTTTTCTGGATCTTAGAAAATAGTGTAGAACAAAAATCAAGTCATTTTGATGTTTATAGTTTCCAAAATTAATTATCTTAGTGATTTAGTGTTTGTGAAAATTAGGTGCATTTTAAATGAGTTGACTCATAAAAAATTTTCCTAAAGGTTCCCTGATCATCATAAACCTTCCAAAATTTTTTAGAATTTTTAANAAAAAATATTCTAATTGTTCCTAAGTGATTAGGAAGCAACATTGAAAATTTCAATGAGTTTTCTTTTTTTTTTGTGATTTTTATGAATTTTTAATTATTTAAAATATTTAAAATAGACTAAAAATCAAGTTTTTATTTTAAATATCATTTTATTTTTAAAAAATACCCCTAATCACAAAAAACTCAAAAATTTAGTTTTTATAAATTTTTGAGTTATATTTTGAGCATTAAAAATCATTTTAGTGCAAAAAAAGATATTTAACTTGAAAAATGAATTTAGACCATCAAATGTACTTAAAATGCTTTAAAATTCTTATGGGGAGTTTTCTGGATCTTAGAAAATAGTGTAGAACAAAAATCAAGTCATTTTGATGTTTATAGTTTCCAAAATTAATTATCTTAGTGATTTAGTGTTTGTGAAAATTAGGTGCATTTTAAATGAGTTGACTCATAAAAAATTTTCCTAAAGGTTCCCTGATCATCATAAACCTTCCAAAATTTTTTAGAATTTTTAATCAACATGCTAATTTCCATGATTAATTTAAGAAAATAATGTGCATAAACTTGAAAAATATATATCTCTGTCTAAAGACTTTCTATGACTTTAGAAAAATCAGAGGATGTTTCCCTTGAAAGAGTATATAACATGTTAAGATTTTCAAGCCATGGTGAAGTACCAATATGCATGGAGAATCAAAACATTCAAATCAGTATTTAATTAATTAAAAGAAAAATATTCATCAAATGGACTTCAAATTATTTTCACATTGTTCTCTTCTATTCCCTGAGCAAGAGGGTATTTTTATTTTGTTTTTGTGATTTTTCTACACCAAGATATGAATTTTCGAAGTTAGGGGTATTTAAATAAATAAGAAAAAATACCTATTTATCTATTTAAATAGCGCGGCGCCATGTAGATCCTAGGCAGCTCCAAACTCCACGCGGCGCGCTCCCATTCGATGCCGCCAATCACTTCTGCTCTGACTCGACCCGCAGTTTATGTTCCGAAGTGTTGTCCAGCTTGATCTCCTCCGTCCATCTGATAAACGCGCGATCGGACGGCTCCCCGTCATCATCCCCGATAGAGTGATCATGTGACCGTCCACACTAAAACCCTAAGATCTCAGCCTAGACTCAACCAAATCACTTCGGGTTTGATCCCATCGACTCGTCTAAGTGAGACGAACATATCCATAAAGTAATCACGCAATTAAATTAAGCTTAATCAAATGGAGAGTCAAAATAGGCTCGGGAGAAGGAGAAGTTTTATACCTTTACTCTGAGAAGTGAAGCTTCAATTAGAAGGTGTTGGCACGTTTGTTAAGGTCCAAGGAGGATAGGGATTAAGTATCTTACTATTGTGTAAGGCCTAGGTATGAATTCGACCAAACTCAATTTCAGGTGTTGGTCTAGAGCTATGGTGGAGGCTATTTCAGAGGGTAATTTGATGGGGCTTNGGATTCCTCTTCTAGTTTTCTAAGAATAGTCAACAGAAAAGTCCTATGGCTAGACCTTAGGCTATTAAAGAGGAAAAACTGAACCTCAACCAAAAGTGAGGCCAACAAATGAACCTCAATAGGTGTGGTGTGCTGGGCATGCACACCGCGCGTATTGGCGTTGACCGACGAGATAAAAAAAAACCAATACAAACTCCTAAGTCAATAGACCCNTAGTGCGACGCCATGTAGATCCTAGGCAGCTCCAAACTCCACGCGGCGCGCTCCCATTCAATGCCGCCAATCACTTCAGCTCTGACTCGGCCCGCAGTTTATGTTTCGAAGTGCTGTCCAGCTTGATCTCCTCCGTCCATCTGATACACGCGCGATCGGACGGCTCCCCGTCATCATCCCCGATAGAGTGATCATGTGACCGTCCACACTAAAACCCTAAGATCTCAGCCTAGACTCAACCAAATCACTTCGGGTTTGATCTCATCGACTCGTCTAAGTGAGACGAACATATCCATAAAGTAATCATGCAATTAAATTAAGCTTAATCAAATGGAGAGTCAAAATAGGCTCGGGAGAAGGAGAAGTTTTATACCTTTACTCTGAGAAGTGAAGCTTCAATTAGAAGGTGTTGGCACGTTTGTTAAGGTCCAAGGAGGATAGGGATTAAGTATCTTACTATGGTGTAAGGCCTAGGTATGAATTTGACCAAACTCAATTTCAGGTGTTGGTCTAAAGCTATGGTGGAGGCTATTTCAGAGGGTAATTTGATGGGGCTTTATCTTCTCTTGCTTTCGTAAAGGTGTGGGCACAAGCAAATTGAAGTTTGGTAGAGTTTTCAGAGATGTCCTGTTTCTACCCTAATTTTCAAGCTCAAAATTACAATTACACAGGGGGAATCAAGGCAGTGGAGTGATTGGAATGGGCTGTGGAGGTCTCAATGAAGCTCTATGAGTGNCGTGAAGGTGTGGGCACAAGCAAATTGAAGTTTGGTAGAGTTTTCAGAGATGTCCTGTTTCTACCCTAATTTTCAAGCTCAAAATTACAATTATACAGGGGGAATCAAGGCAGTGGAGTGATTGGAATGGGCTATGGAGGTCTCAAGGAAGCTCTATGAGTGATTTGGGAAGCTCTCTCTAAGAAAAATTTAGCACACTTCCCATGGCCGTGGAGGTGANCTATGAGTGATTTGGGAAGCTCTCTCTAAGAAAAATTTAGCACACTTCCCATGGCCGTGGAGGTGAGTTTTTATAAAAAATGGCCATGGGGTGGCTCTCAGGGCACAAGTTTTGCGATGCTTAGGTGGAGAGCAAAGGAGTTCTACAGTTTGATTTGGTTGAGCGGGCCTCTAGGTTTCATTTGGGTGAAGCTAGATGGGAGTGGCTCTCAGTTTGGCCATTTTTCGGACACTAGGCTGGCCGGTCAGCCAGGGGGAGATAGCTAGGAGCTCAGGGAACCCAGGGGAATATGTCATAGCAATTTAATGGATTGAGGTTTAATTTTTGCAAANTGGTGCTTAGGTGGAGAGCAGAGGAGTTCTACAGTTTGATTTGGTTGAGCGGGCCTCTAGGTTTGATTTGGGTGAAGCTAGATGGGAGTGGCTCTCAGTTTGGCCATTTTTCGGCCACTAGGCTGGCCGGTCAGCCAGGGGGAGATAGCTAGGAGCTCAGGGAACCCATGGGAATATGTCATAGCAATTTAATGGATTGAGGTTTAATTTTGGCAAAAATATCCTAAGCTTAAGCAAAAATNGTTTTGGTAATTTGGCCAATTTAAGGATTTTGGCTAATTTGGGTGTTTTCAAGGTGTTTGAAATGATTTTTGAACAAGTTTGCGTATTTTGGCTAGATTTGGAGATTTTGGCCAAATTTGGGGTCCCAAGGGTATTTGAGTAATTTGGGAGAATTTAGGGGCAATAGGGTAGGTTGGGTATCTTGATAGAGTTGGATTGCCAACCACCATAAATAAGCCATGGATCAATGGAAACCCCATTTTTGGTCCTCTATGTAGTGGTTTTAGCTAAACCCTATCCTAGGGCTAATGGGTTTAGTAAACCACATACAGGAGTCTCCCAAAAGTATCAAGGGACCAAAGCGTAGAAGTTCTGGGTTTAGAATAATGAGTGATTGTGAGTNTTTTTTGGAATTTTGGGCCAAAGAGGGGTGTTTTGGTAATTTGGCCAATTTGAGGATTTTGGCTAATTTGGGTGTTTTAAATGGTTTTTGAACAAGTTTGGGTATTTTGGCTAGATTTGGAGATTTTGGCCAAATTTGGGGTCCCAAGGGTATTTGAGTAATTTGGGAGAATTTAGGGGCAATAGGGTAGGTTGGGTATCTTGATAGAGTTGGATTGTCGGCCACCATAAATAAACCCCATTTTTGGTCCTCTATGTAGTGGTTTTAGCAAAACCCTATCCTAGGGCTAATGGGTTTAGTAAACCACATATAGGAGTCTCCCAAAAGTATCAAGGGACCAAAGCGTAGAAGTTCTGGGTTTAGAATAATGAGTGATTGTGAGTACAAGTGATTGCAAGTAAGTGCCTTAGCTCTAGACCAACACCCAAGGTCAACCCTAAGGTCCAACAGTACTAAGGGTGACTCATCTTGAGTTTCCTCCATAGTGACCCACCTACTAAGTGCTAGAGGTTAGGACCAATATGTGGAACTTTAAGTTGAGTAAAGAAGATTGAAATTTCTAATGGTGACGATTCCTTGTCTAGTTTTCTAAGAATAGTCAACAGAAAAGTCTTATGGCTAGACCTTAGGCTATTAAAGAGGAAAAACTGAACCTCAACCAAAAGTGAGGCCAACAAATGAACCTCAATAGGTGTGGTGTGTTGGGCATGCACACCGCGCGTATTGGCGTTGACCGACGAGATAAAAAAAAACTAATACAAACTCCTAAGTCAATAGACCCAGAAGTATGTGTAGAGTTGTGTGTGTTTTTTTTTAATACCGTCGGGGATACTGGCAGGTGCATATTTGATCAAGTTAAGATATAGGGACTCTCCCTGAGGATTGGAGAGTGGATTTCGAGTTATGAAATTTTAGAGATTTCTAGAGGATGGGAATCAATACGCAAGCGCTGACCCCGAGGTGCGAATTGAAATTTAAGTATCAATTCCGAAAAGAAAGGAAGATTCAGAATTTAGGTACCAACCTCAAAAGATGGGAATCAAATATTAAGTATTGATCCAAAAATGAGATTTAAAATTTAGATATCATTCTTAGGGAGAGAGTTGAAATTTAGGTATCGACCTCAAAAGATGAGAATCAGAATTTAGGTACTGANACTCAAAAGATGGGAATCAAATATTAAGTATTGATCCAAAAATGAGATTTAAAATTTAGGTATCATTCTTAGGGAGAGAGTTGAAATTTAGGTATCGACCTCAAAAGATGAGAATCAGAATTTAGGTACTGATTCAAAAATGAGATTTGAAATTTAGGTATCAATCTCAAGGAGAGAGTTGAAATTTAGGTATCGACCTCAAAAGATGAGAATCAGGATTTGGGTACTGATTCAAAAATGAGATTTTCAATTTAGGTATCAATCTCAAGGAGAGAGTCAAAATTTAGGTNGGGTACTGATTCAAAAATGAGATTTTCAATTTAGGTATCAATCTCAAGGAGAGAGTCAAAATTTAGGTATCGACCTCAAAAGATGAGAATCAGAATATGGGTACTGACTCAAAAATGTGAGAATTGAAATTTAGGTATCAATTCTGAGAAAAGAGTCAAAATTTAGGTATCGACCTCGAAAGATGAGAATCAAAATTTAGGTGTTGACTCGAAAGAAGAATTGAAATTTAGGTATCAATTCCGAGAAGAGAGTCAAAATTTAGGTATCGACCTCGACAGATGAGAATCAAAATTTAGGTACTGACTCAAAAGGAGAATTGAAATTTACGTATCAATTCCGAGAAGAAACTTGAAATTTAGGTATCAACCTCGAAAGATGAGAATCAGAATTTAGGTAATGACTCGAAAATGTGAGAGTTGAAATTTAGGTATCAATCTCAAGGAGAGAGTCAAAATTTAGGTTTCAACCTCAAAAAGNTAAATTTACGTATCAATTCCGAAAAGAAACTTGAAATTTAGGTATCAACCTCGAAAGATGAGAATCAGAATTTAGGTAATGACTCAAAAATGTGAGAGTTGAAATTTAGGTATCAATCTCAAGGAGAGAGTCAAAATTTAGGTTTCAACCTCAAAAAGAAGAGAATCAAAATTTAGGTACTGACTTGAAAATGTGAGAATTAAAATTTAGGTGTCAATTCTGAGAAGAGAATCAAAATTTAGGTATCGACCTCGAAAGATGAGAATCAGAATTTAGGTACTGATTCAAAAATGAGATTTGAAATTTAGGTATCAATCTCAAGGAGAGAGTCGAAATTTAGGTATCGACCTAGAAAGATGAGACTCAAAATTTAGGTACCGACTTGAAAGGAGAATTGAAATTTAGGTATTAATTCTTAGAAGAGAGTCAAAATTTAGGTATCGACCTTGAAAGATGAGAATCAAAATTTAGGTACTGATTTAAAAATATGAGAATTGAAATTTAGTATTAATTCTGAGAAGAGAGTCAAAATTTAGGTATCGACCTCGAAAAATGAGAATCAGAATTTAAGTACTGATCCAAAAATGAGATTTGAAATTTAGGTATCAATCTCAGGGAGAGAGTCGAAATTTCGGTATCGACCTCAAAAGATGAGAATCAGAATTTAGGTACTGACTCAAAAATCTGAGAATTGAAATTTATGTATCAATTCTGAGAAGAAAGTCAAAATTTTGGTATCGACCTCGAAAGATGAGAATCAAAATTTAGGCACTGATTCAAAAATGAGATTGGAAATTTACAAAGAGCTTGTGGTGTTGAATTTGCAGAAGTGTGTCATGTGAAAAGTTTGATTTTGTTGAAGAAGATTTGTAGAGCTTTGTGGGGTTTTGTGCAGAATGAAAAATTCTGTGAGGATGTGAAGAGAGTTAATGCAGATAAAGATGATTGTGCTGCGAGCACAAAGAGTAAGAAACTCTAAAAATGAGAGAATCCACTCAGCAAATTTTTATCACATTTAATTTTTCAAAATATGTCTTTAAAGTTTTAATTTTAATTGGTTAATTTTTCTTAAAAGAAATTTGTTTTGTTGTTTATTCATTAGTGCTTATTTTTATTTAAATTTTATTTATTCATAAAAATTTGTTGTTTTGTTCTTTATTCATTATAATTTTGAACCAACGTGATGTTCGTGGCTTTCATCCATCGCACAAAAAGGCAACTAACAAAAAGCTACATTCCTGAGAAAAATTTTCATTAATCTGCTTCAATAAAAAGATGTCACAAATCGAACATAGGCTAACGCCTCAAAAGGTACAATATATAGTACATGTCAAAATACATTCAGAACATCTCATGCTATGAATACATTGTAGGCTGAATATATCAGATACATATCATGTTGCTAAAAAAAGGTGAACTCTTTGACCGTCTGTACTAGGTATGATGAGCTCCTGATCAAGCAGNNGTACTGATCCAAAAATGAGATTTGAAATTTAGGTATCAATCTCAGGGAGAGAGTCGAAATTTCGGTATCGACCTCAAAAGATGAGAATCAGAATTTAGGTACTGACTCAAAAATGTCAGAATTGAAATTTATGTATCAATTCTGAGAAGAAAATCAAAATTTTGGTATCGACCTCGAAAGATGAGAATCAGAATTTAGGCACTGATTCAAAAATGAGATTGGAAATTTACAAAGAGCTTGTGGTGTTGAATTTACAGAAGTGTGTCATGTGAAAAGTTTGATTTTGTTGAAGAAGATTTGTAGAGCTTTGTGGGGTTTTGTGCAGAATGCAAAATTCTGTGAGGATGTGAAGAGAGTTAATGCAGATAAAGATGATTGTGCTGTGAGCACAAAGAGTAAGAAACTCTAAAAATGAGAGAATCCACTTAACAAATTTTTATCACATTTAATTTTTCAAAATATGTCTTTAAAGTTTTAATTTTAATTGGTTAATTTTTCCTTAAAAGAAATTTGTTTTGTTGTTTATTCATTGGTGCTTATTTTTATTTAAATTTTATTTATTCTTAAAGATTTGTTGTTTTATTCTTTATTCATTATAATTTTGAACCAACGTGATGTTCGTGGCTTTCATCCATCGCACAAAAAGGCAACTGACAAAAAGGTACATTCCTGAGAAAAATTTTCATTAATTTGCTTCAATAAAAAGATGTCACAAATCGAACGTAGGCTAACGCCTCAAAAGGTACAATATATAGTACATGTCAAAATACATTCAGAACATCTCATGCTATGAATACATTGTAGGCTGAATATATCAGATACATATCATGTTGCTAAAAAAAGGTGAACTCTTTGACCGTCTGTACTAGGTATGACGAGCTCCTGATCAAGCAGACCTTCTAAGTCATGTTCCAGAATAAGAGTTCCCTTTGCATGTACTTAGAGGTACAACCCTCTCATAACTAGTACGACAGTAGCTCTTCTAGTTCCGGGTCCAGCTGTAATCCATATGGCGTTTTGCTGTCATCCATTCTGCGGAAAGTCACAGACACCCTACGGTGTCGTACCCCTGGAATGCAATGTTTGGCAACATCTGCACCGTTTCCTTTAAGAAAGAGTACTAAACCGACTGGTAGAGGAATGTCCACAGAACCTCTAAACTCACCAGGGCCGACGACATCAATTTCTTTCACAAATAAAATATTTCTCTTGCTCATAAATGAGACCGTGCAGAAGGGCCTCACAAAATCATGATGATCAATGTGTGGAGGAATGCAATCACTCTCTTCATAGATATTGATAATGCACCTATTGGGAATGCAGACAGCAGGTAGAATATTCTATTTGACCATTCTTTTGATCATCCACTTTATCATTGGCGGTAGTTGATCTACTTGATCATGTCTGAGGATCCCAGGCGGATTCCTCTGTCTGTCATTTGTGAAAATGTAACAACAGCTGCACTGGATGGTGATTCTTTCTTTTCCACTCATTCATTTCCTTGGCTTAGAATATGTTCTTTTCATAAGAAGGCCCGCTCAGCCTCTTACTCTTATATCAAAGATACAGTCCAAAATGCTTCTTTCATCACTTTTAGATAAAATCCTGATATACAGCTCCAGGCCTTCCAGTATGTTGATGAACTTTCCCTGAACTTCTTCATAAAACTCAAATTCTCTTTTATTTACTTTACTTATCTTGTAGTACTCTATCATACCATGGGTTGGCAGCTGTCGCGGGCGTTCCTTCCTTCGAGCATTGGCAGGAACCCAATCTGGCGCTATTTAATCTAGGACGTGAGACTCGGCTACAACGTGAGACTCGGCCTCTAGCGGGATCTACGACCCTGGGCTCCATGGTACATATTGATCTATCCTCAATGGGACATATGGCTCATCCATCATATAATCTAAAGTTTGAAACCCATTGGTGCTTGAAGTATACTCTTCCAATGTACTAAAATGCTATAAATGTAGAACATTACAATCTGGGCATTCTACGAACGCGCCCATAGCTGATGTCCCGGCCAGTATTTCAGTNATATCATGGGCCTGTACCATCTTTGCGGGGTAAAGCTTCAAATGTTCTTGTGCTTCTAGTCATTTTTCCTCGAGACTCTCCAGTTCTTCAAGTCTGAGTTTTACGCTTTCTTTAGTTGTGAGTTGGTTGGCAATGGCGACTCTGAGAGATGGTGTCTGGATTTCTAGCGGTAGCACGGCCTCGGACCCATACATGAGAATATAAGGTGTACTCTGAGTGGGAGTCCTGAAATTCATCTGGTATGCCCACAAGGCTTCTAATAGTTTGTTGTGCCAATCCCTTTTATTTTCATCCAGTGTTTTCTGCAAAATCTGTACCAGTGTTTTGTTGAAAGCCTCAGCCAAACCATTTGCTCTGGGATATTAAATCGTAGAGTATCTCCAATCTATCCCATGTCTTTTGACAAAATTATTGATCTTTGTAATTCTGAAAATTGTCCCATTTTCAAAAATTATTCTTCGTGGTACTCTGAAACGGTATATGATTTGGCTTTTGAAAAATTGAAGGACGTGTTATGCCGCAACCTCACGTAATGGTACTGCCTCTGCCCATTTGGAGAAGTAATCTGTAGCGGCAAGTATAAACCTGTGTTCTCTGGAAGATGGAGGGTCTATCGAACCTATTATGTATGTGCCTCAACACTCGAATGGCTATGATACAACAGTTGGGTGTAGCACATTTGGAGGCTGGTGTAAAACCACCCCATGCACTTGGCATTGCTGACATCTTCAGGCTATATCTGTGCAATCAGACATTATTGTTGGCCAATAATACCCAAATCTTTTGATCGTCATCTTCATTTTTGGCCCTAACTGGTGAGCGACACACAATCCGGCATGTACCTCTTTGACAATATTCTGTGCTTCGGCCCTGCTCAAATGTCGTAGCCACATCTGGTCCAATGATCTTCTATAGAGAACATTTCTCATCAGAGCGTAAGGCATAGCCCTTCTTGTGATGTGGTACACCTCAGACTTCTCTTCTGGCAGTTTTCCAGTATGCAAATATTCTTTTAATGGCTTACTCTAATCTTTATTGATGTCTGCAACTGTATTTATTATTTCTTCTTTTCCAAGCTTGTGTAGAGTTTCGAAGTCATTTCGAGACAAGACTCGTTTTCCTTGCACTTTGACTTCAATGGAATCCTCCAAGGGACACGTCATTTCCTTAGCAAGTTTTGCTAAAGCATCGGCATGGGCATTATCTCCCTTAGAAATCCAGTAGAAAGTTACATCAGGGATCTGTTCCAGGAGCATCATCATGTACTGATGGTATTCTGCTAATCTTGGTTTCAAAATTCTATATTGTCCGGTGACTTGCTGGATGACGAGTTNTCCCTTAAGAACGAGTACTAAACCAACTGGTAGAGGAATGTCCACAAAACCTCTAAACTCACCAGGGCCGACGACATCAATTTCTTTCACAAATAAAATATTTCTCTTGCTCATAAATGAGACCGTGCAGAAGGGCCTCACAAAATCATGATGATCAATGTGTGGAGGAATGCAATCACCCTCTTCATAGATATTGATAATGCA
>JXCR01122198.1:152264-164442 GCA_002079205.1 Phalaenopsis hybrid cultivar
AGGGATTCCCGATCATCCGATAGAGACATCTTAATTTAGTTGTAATTGTAGCTTTGTGTGATGTTTGTGATTAAATTTTGAGTTGTTTTATATTTTGAATGTTGTGGTGGTGAATTTTATCTTGGATGATTTTAGTTTTAGTTTTGGCTTTGGTTTTCATGCAGGGTGATATCCTTGTTTAGCATGCGAGTTTGCAGGTATAAAAGAACAGTATGAAAGTACAAGAAAGACAACGTTGAAAACTGTAAAAGCGTACCTGGCAAGTCTTTTTGTTCCACCACCTGAAACTTAAAATGCATGTCAGGGCAATTTATATAGAGGCAAAAAGTAAGGTTTTAGTAGTTTTCCTAACCCTATGTCATATCTTGGTGGGTCCTTAAGAATTTAATTAAGGATGATTTTGTCAAGCAAAACATATTAAGTTTAGTAGATCTTCAAGATATCCATCAGATCTAGAGAAAGAAGCAGGTTCGTGACTCTCTCGCTGCATGATGAAAAATCCCGAGTTCTTTTAAACTTATTATGTTGCTTAATAAGTCATCATGTAAATACCCTTAATGCTTAGTGAGCACTGATGTCTCAATTATCCTTAATAATAGAGTAATTATCACTTGTGATTCAATTTAAGAATTATGTGAGTGAAGACCATTAAAGAGGCAAGTTAGTGTTGTTGGAACACTTAGCCAAATTTTAACCCTAATTGGTCTTGTAGTGTTTGAAAGATGTTTTAATTTTAAAGGATATTTACTTTTCTAATTCTCATTTAATTGAAACTTGATTTAGCCTAAGTCACTACTAAGCCCTTAAGACCTAGGTGAGTGTCTTAATTATGTTAAGCTTTAGGTGGTTATAATTCATGATTTGAATTTTATTTGAAAATCAAAATAGGGGTAATTTAAATGAAACTTGATTTAGCCTAAGTCACTACTAAGCCGAAGACCTAGGTGAGTGTCTTAATTAGTTTTGAAAAGGTTAAGCTTTAGGTGATCATGACTCATATTTGAAATTCATTTCAAAATCAAAATAGGGGTATTAAATTGATTAATTAATGACTTCAAAAGTCATACCCCTTAGCCCTAGGTTCATTTTATTTTAATAAACTTCCTAATTTTACTAATTTAGAAATCTATTAACTTATCTTTTTAATAATAAAAGTGACGTTGGTTTCTACCAATTAACCCCTTGTGTTTCAAACATCAAATAAATTGATTAAGATCAGAGGTTACCCATTTTCCTTATTGAATTAAGCCTAAATGTTAATTAAGGCTAAATTTCTAAAATTACACATTTGCCCCTAAGGCTCTAACACTTCATAATTTGTCAAATTCAATTCAAATGACTTTGAAATTTTTATCCTACCTCATTCATGGGTCAATTAAGACATCAGACGAGAAAATGTGGTTTTTCAAAATTTAATTTATTTTATATAATTATTTTTATGCAAAAATAAGATTTTTCAAAGAAAATTCCTAACTTGACCAAGGTAAATCCTAATTCCTTGCAATTTTTACTAAAGGTAGGCTTAAACTAGAGAATCCTTTGGACCAAATATCATGATTTTTTGGATTTTATCTGAATTTTAAGAATTTTTTTAAATTTTGAGGTATTTATTAAATATTAAATATTTTAAATGGGGAAAATTAAGTTTTGTATTTTTGAAAAGCCTCCCTAAGGTCAGAGAACTTAGAGAAGAAGATTTTATATTTTTCTGAATTTTATTTGATTTATTAGAATTATTTTAGTGAAAACTCATTTTTAGCCTTTAAAAATTATTTTTTAAACTTTCAAATTCTGTTTCTTTATTTAGAAAATCAGAGAAAATATTCTAATTGTTTCTAAGTTATTAGGAAGTAATTTAGAACATTTCCATGAGTTTTACTATTTTTGTGATTTTTATGAATTTTTAGATATTTTAAATATTTAAAATAGACTAAAAATCAAGTTTTTATTTAAAATATTATTTTATTTTTAGAAAATACCCCTGATCATAGAGAACTCAAAAAATAAGTTTTTTATAATTTTTTGAGTTATATTTAGATCATTAAAAATCATTTTAGTGCCAAAAAAGATATTTAACTTGAAAAATCAATTTAGATCATCAAATGTACTCAAACTGTTTTGAAATTTTTATGGGGAGTTCTTTGGATCATAGAAAATAGTAGAAAAAAAAAATCAAGTCATTTTGTTATTTATATTTTCTAAAATTAATTATTTTAGGGATTTAGTGTTTGTGAAAATTAGGTGCATTTTAAATGACTTGACTCATGAAAAATTTTCCTAAAGGTTCCTTGTTTATCATAAACCTTCCAAAATTTTTCTTGGAATTTTCTAATCAACATGCTAATTTCCTTGTCTAAGTGGGAAAAACANGCATAAGCAAACAACCTTGAAATCCAATGGCTTGGTTGTTTAATTCTAAGGAAGGAAGTTGGTTTAGCTGATGTAGATGTGTTTTGCTGTTGAAGATGNCCTATTTTTCTAAGAATAGTCAATAAGAAAGTCCTATGGCTAGACCTTAGGCTACTAAAGAGGAAAAGAACCTCAACAAAAAGTGAGGTCAACAGTTGCATAAGCAAACAACCTTGAAATCCAATGGATTGGTTATTTAATTCTAAGGAAGGAAGTTGGTTTAGCTGATGTAGATGTGTTTTGCTGTTGAAGATGGTCGCGCTGCCCATAATGCTAGCTCCAAGCTCCTTACCATTACAATTTTAAGTTTTCTAGGTTGTCCAGTTATGATGTCAAATCAAGTGGCCCTATGGTTGTAGTTCTTTAAATTTTATGTGGGATGTTAAAGTTGGTTAGAGTGACATCGGTTAGGATCCCACTGTTTCCTCGTTCTGGCACCACTATTTTCTATTGGATTCACTTAGTCCAAATAAATTTACTAAACTCAACTTAATGAGTTCCATAATTTCATTTAAACTGTGGGAAGCCTTGCTAGCAACCGTAGGTTACCTCCTCTAAGAGGTTCCCGATCATCTGATAGAGATGTCTTAATTTAGTTGAAATTGTGGTTTTTGTGATGTTTGTGATTAAATTTTGAGTTGTTTTATATTTTGAATGTTGTGGCGGTGAATTTTATCTTGGTTGATTTTAACTTTAGATTTTGTTTTGGTTTTGTGGCTATCCCGATAGTGTTAGTTTTCATGCAGGGTGGCATCGTTGTTTAGCAAGCAAGTTTTGCAAGTATAAAAAGTACAAGAAAGACAACATTGTAAACTATAAAATGCGTACCTGGCGAGTCTTCTTGTTCCACCATCTGAAACTTAAAATGCATGTGAGGTTTTGGTAGTTTTCCTAACCCTATCTCATATCTTGGTGGGTCCTTAGGAGTTTAATTATGGATGATTTTTTTAAGCAAAGCATATTAAATTTAGTAGACCTCTGAGGTATCCAACAGGTTAGGAGGAAGAAGCANAGCTGACAAAGCGCCATCGAAGTACATCTCCCAACGTTGCGCATAGGATAATTCCATTTTTAATATTTGCTCGTCTGGTAACTCGTCTTTGAGAGAGGACCCAGCTGACAGTGGGTGTGCAGCGAGAAAGTTTGCTAGTATATGTCCCTTGATAGCACAAAGAGGAACAAAAGTTATATCAAATTGCAATAAGATCATTGACCATCTTGCTAGACGTCTGGAGAGTGTTGGTTGGCTCATCAAATATTGCATTGAATTAACTTTCGAGATCAGGGTAATCTTATGAGAAAGCATGTAAGGTCTAAGCTTTTGGGCGCCAAAAATTAACGCCAGACAATGCTTCTCAATAGGTGGATACCTTATCTCCGTCGCTATTAGGCGACGACTCAAGTAGTATAATGCATTTTCTTTACCCTCATCATTGACTTGGGCTAAGAGGGCTCCGAGAGAGTCATCTAAAGCCGCGGTATAAAGTATCAATGGTTTCCTTGGGATAGGGGCTGCCAAGATAGGAGGTGTCATTAAATATTGTTTAACATCCTCAAAGGCACGCTGACATTTCTCTTCCCAAATAAATTTGGTGTCCTTTTTAATTAATGTCGAGAAAGGCTGACACCTACCTGAGAGATTAGAAATAAAGCGTCTCAGATATGCCAACTTTCCTTGGAAGGAACGTAGTTGTTTCAAGATTTTAGGAGGAGGCATTTCCAAGATAGCTTTAATTTTATCCGGGTTGATCTCGATTCCCCGATGACGGACAATGAATCCCAGAAATTTCCCGGAGGTAACGCCAAAGGCGCACTTTAAGGGATTCATTTTAAGGTCATATCGTCATAACCGTTCAAACATGATCCTCAAATCGTACAAATGGTCTATTTTTTGTTTACTTTTGATGACCAAATAATCCACGTAACATTCTACTTGGTTGTGAATGAGGTTGTCAAAAATCTTCGTCATTGCACGCTGATATGTTGCTCCAGCGTTCTTTAGGCCGAATGAAATCACTGTGTAGCAGAAAATTCCTATCGGTTTTATGAAGGCTGTAAGTGCTGCATCCTCGGGAGCCATCTTGATTTGGTTGTACCCTGACGATTCGTCCATGAAGGAGAAAATTTCATGTGTTGAAGTGATATCCACCATCATCTCTGGTATAGGTAGTGAAAACTCATCTTTTGGACATGCCTTGTTCAAATCTCTGAAGTCGACACAAACATGGATCTGTCCATTTTTCTTCTTAACAGGTACAATATTAGCCAACCATATGGGGTACTGCTCCTCTTTAACAAAGTTGGCGTCTATCAATTTCTTCACCTCGGCAATGACTTGTTATTCTATTTCGAGGCGCATTTTGTTAAGAGCTTGTTTTACTGGGGTTATATTATTTTCCACCCCAAGTTTTTGGACTGCAACCTCTGCTAACAGTCCTGACATTTCATCATAGCTCCATGTGAAGCAATCTTTGAATTTTGTTAATAGTTTGATCAATTCTACAGATTCTTCATCATTAAGTAGAGAACTTATAAATGTAGGTCGGGGTCATTCTTCAGTCTCAAGGTTAATCTCTTTCAATTCATCAAGGGTAGATTTAATTTCCTCCTCAAATTTTGGCAGAGCATCTTCTATTGTTTGATCAGTAGAGTCATCCTTTGTATCGAGGAAATCCTCTTCTGACTCACAAGTAACAACCATGCAAAATTCAGAATCATCGACTGATCCGACTGTACCAAATCCGAGACCCTCTTTTTAGTTAGGAGTTCGACTTTTAGCATTCCATAGTTTTTCAAAAAGTTGAAATTTATCTTTCGGCATTTGTTTTGGTAAGTATCCTTATTGAATTAACTTTTGAACACAAGGCAAGAAGTAACCAAAAGGTAATTCCATTAATTCATTAGAATCATCATCCAAATTTACATGTTTTTCAAGCTCAGTAGAGGTAGAAGCAAGGTAAAATTTGATCTGCTTTGAACCAACACTACGGACTTCATTGACCTATAAACTCTCGACCTTTTGAGGGAGAATCGGAATGAGGGTCATAGCATTCTGATAGTGGTTTATCCGATCATACATTGTTTCATATTCATTCTTTTTTGTATCTTCTAGGGATATCTCGTACAGAGGTCTCTTCCATCCTGTCATCATTATTTCATCTTTAAAACTATCTTCATCACCAATGTTGATAGTTGCCCTAGTCCGTTCAACAACTAAATTGATCATTCCTCGTCCACGTCCCCGACCTCGACCTCGGGTGCGCGAACTAAAAGACCTTTCACCATCTCGTTGTAATGGAGTGTTGCAAGATTGCTGAAGTAGAGTTGAATGGCCTCCTCTTTGTGATTCTTCTGAATCCTTATCTTTGTTTGTGATAACTTCACGAGAGAAGACAGTTTTCTTCGGAGGCGCGTAGTAGGCAGCATCTTCATGGATACCAACTTTATGCACTAAAAAATGGTTGTAGGTCTCCATTGATGCAATTTTATTGACCATATTTGTGGTATTTGATGCACTGGTGTAGAGATGATGGAACCATATTGTGATCATGAATCCACGGTCAACCCAATAGAGCGTTAAAGAAGATCTCGGCGTCGATGATATGAAATTTAGCGGTTGTCATGAGTTCTCTAACCTTCATAAGTAATGTAATTGATCTGAGGGCACTTTCTCCCATTTGGTTGAATCCTCTTAACATCATCTTATCGGTCGTAAGCTCTAGATCTTCAATATCTAAATAGGTCAATGTCCGTAGGCTCATCAAGTTAAGAGATGTTCAGGATCCACTAAAACTCTGAATAACACAAATCTGGTGATGTTGTCGGAGTTGTAAAGTGGACGGTTGTGGTCGGCAGTACCGAGCAGCTAGTCTTCATCTGTGAAGGTTACCCCTGACTGTTCTTTCAATGAGCAAACTTCATCTGAGGATGTGCTGGCCAACTGAGCTAAGAAAATTTCTGGGTCAAGCAAAGCTGTAACCAGAGACTCTCTCATCTCCTTTGACAGGATCAGAGCGTCGTAGATGCTTAATCTGGCCGGCAACTTCCTAAGATGAGCAAGCACGTTGTAGTCTACTTTCTATGATCCTTTGATTTTATCTTGATTATGTGGTTCTTCAACTGGTGGAGGTGGGGGTATCTCTTCACGAGTCATTATCTGTTTTCGTTTGTCTGTTGGAGCTGTTCTTGGTGGTAACACTTTTCCGCTCCTTAAGTTAACTTCTGTGATTTCTTCTTCTTGAGATATCATTGTTGAATCTTTTGGTGTCTTTTCCTTTTTGTCGGAGAGATCTAAGTTGATGGCAAGCGGTGTACCATGATGCTCGGGAATTGGCTCCTCGTTATCGGTGCTATCGTAAGCGGTATTATTTATGTCTTCTTTAGACTTGACAACGAGTTCATCGAACTCGAGTATGATTCGAGGATTTTTTGGGGATCGATATTAAAGCTATATCGGTCATAATCAGTTATGTTATCACCAGAAATAGTTAAAACGTAGCTTAAATGACAATCATTATATTCATAAGATCCCAGAGGGACAAAAAGATAATCATACAAAGTCATGGGTTCGAGGATTTTCTTCCTCGAATCCGAGACAACCAATCTAGTAGAGGCAGCCCCTATCCTACCCCCCTGCTATCAATCTTTGTAGTGATGCTTTTCTTTTTCTTTTTTGTCCTTATTGATGACGGATCTTCTGACAAAACCTTCATCTCGGGCTCGGTATGTTGCGGACTCTAAATGTAGGCTTATTTTGATGCAGACGGATCTTGTTCAATATTTTCTTAGATGATCTGCTCCAGACCTCATTCCATTCTTCTTCAGTATTCGTTGAAGCTTGTTTCAATGAATCTGGAATTTTATTAAGGACCCTCTTGAGTTCATCCCAGTTGTACTCCATCCATCTATTCCGACATACGGATCAATTGGGGAGATTTGCTCAATTGAAATCATGTTTATGGAACCTTTTTCAGGTTCTTTTAAATATTCTTTTGGGATTGTTATGTTCTCTTCCTGGAGGTTTCTCTCTAGCCAGTCTTTAAAGACAAAACATTTTTCTATAGTGTGCTCAAGAAACCGATGATATGAGCAATAATTTGGTTCATTCTTTTTATCCACCTCTTTGGGCTTCTTTGGATCTGGTAGTTTGAATTCTAGCTTCTTCATCAGACTCCTGAATATTTTAGGTATAGCTTCATCCTTGAAAGAATATATACAATTTTTTGTCGCTCCGATAGGAATATTCTTTTATCCCTGGTTTGAGGTGCTCCCTCTTGAGGCGGCCGCTAGTTGCATTGACTATTCTGTTCCTAAGAGTACTGTGAAGAAGACTGGCAATGCTCTTCTGCATATATCTTTATTAACTGATTTCCTTTGTTGACGGTCGCTACTACTCCTAATTTCTTCTCGAACACTTTGGTCACCTTAGCCTTTTCATGGGGCTCCATGTGCTTTATTTCTTCTTGAAGACTGTTGACTTTACTGAGTAGGTTCTTGAAGGATTTGATGGTGAGTCCCTTAAGCATGAAAGCTACTGGCCCATGAATGCTCTTCAGGAAGAATTTTAACATTTGATGTTCCTGTAGCTGAGGTTCACATTTCATGCTAAGGTTTCTCCACCTCAAAATATAGCCTGTCAAGGGTAAGCATGAAATCTAATGGCCCATGAATGATTTTGAGTAGAATCTCAATCGCTTGATGTTCCTGTAGCTGAGGTTCACATTTCATGCTAAGGTTTGAGTAAAATCTCAATCGCTTGATGTTCCTGTAGCTGAGGTTCACATTTCATGCTAAGGTTTCTCCACCCAAGATGTAATCTACCAAGGTTTCACTAGCCTTTTGCTTTTCCATCATGAGCTCTCCAATAGACACATGGTGTTGTGCCCTGGCAAATCTTTTCACAAATAACTGTTCTAATTCAGAAAATGTTTTAACTGACCTGTTGGGCTAGTCAACATACCAGTCCAAAGAAATTCCTGACAAGCTGCTGACGAATTGCTAGCAAAGTAGAGCTTCATTATTTCTCGTGTTGCCACAGCTGGCTCGAAAATGTGTTATACGTTGTCTGGGATTTCCATTCCCATCAAATATCTTGAAGTTTGGGGCCACAAAACCATTAGGGAAAGGCACGGCATCGAACTCCTCCAGGTAAGGTCTACCCTTCAAAATTGATGCACCGCCCTTGGATTGTGCCGAGGCGTCCCACACTTGCTCAACCATTTGCTTGAACTCCTTTTCTGGCATGGCACTTGATGGAGAATCTTTCTTCGGTGGCTCATCTTTATTTGTTGAAGTAGCCTCTCTTCTTTCATCTACAATGTGTATGATTTATGGCTAATTAATCTCTAGAGAAGTCAATTGTGATGCTCGTGATTGCCCTTGAATGGTGTCCATGGCGGCCATAACTGCAGTCATTTCTTCTATTCTTTTCTGCAGTAGATTAACTTTCTCATCCAGTAGGAGGAAAACCCTACGCAACTCATCTACGGCGTTCTCTTAGGTGTGAGGTTGAGTCTCGCTCGCAGATGTGGTGGCTCTAGTTTTAATCACATGGACATCCATGAAATCCTCCTCCAAGTAATCATTGTAATCAAAATTTTTTATTGTCGTTATCAACGGAAAGTTCGTGTTCTCGAGCTAACTTGGAAATCGAGATCCTGAGTTTCTCAACTTTCTCCTCAATTATCAATTCCTTGAACGCTTTAAGATCTGGAGGACCATGATGAACATCCTCTATTTGTTACTCCATCTCGATGGCAATTGTTGCAACGATGTCAGATATTTCAGACACTGGTTTTACTTTTTGTTCTGCGGGCTCACTGAACTGTATCGGTGCAGTGACCTTGGGTACTCATATATTATCCTTTTTTGATGATGATGTCTCAGGACGGAGCATCTCAGTAGAAACATCGGCATGTCGAGGGAAAGTATGCTCCCCATGGAGTAGACCGGCTATAGTGTCAGGTAATCATCTTGTCTTTGTCTTTGGGATTGTAGGAATATCTCCATAATGGGCGACGGGTAAGATTTTCGGACCCGGTCTTGATTTAACCGGTCGACGACCCATGGTCTTGGTGGTAGTATAATCAGTAGTGATCACTGGGGTATCAACTCTTTTCCCTAAACAAAACCAAATGAAGATGCGAGTAGGTGGCACTCCAGTTGTCTTGTGGGACTGTCTAGCGGATTTGACGCCCTTCAAAATTTTCTTCTTCATGCGAGGAGAAATTGCATCTCCCACTCATTTAAGTAACTCGCTAAACAAACATCCTTCTTTGGTAGCAAGCCTTCTGAAAACTGCACTAACTCGAGTGATAGGAGTGAACTTCTTTTTCTCCTCACCGTGTCCATGAAGTGACGGTAATACGACAGTGATCCTTCTGATACTCTCATATCCCTTGGTGTCTGTCAGAGGATGGAATCTACTTCCTCGCAGGAGTGGATAAATTTTCGGTAACACTTCTTCAACTTGATGAACCTCCTCCTCAACGGGTGTCTTCTTGGGATTCTGTGCTTTAATAGCCCTCCGAACTTTTCTGTTATGGTTCCTCCTTTAAGTTTGGATCAGCGGTATAGTCCTCGAACTTGATCCAATTTCAAACACAAGTTGTGGGACAGTTAATCCCTCAGTCGGATCCTCAATAATCATCACTTCTTTCCCTTTAGCAGCAGCGGGGCTAGTAGGTTTGGTGGGTGTCGCGACGGTAGTAGTTTTAGACTTTTGGCAGGTAGGGAAGTCCTAAAGGCAATTCAGGTTGAATTCTGCAGATGGCTCCTGTATTTTTTGAGCGGCATTCTTCATTACCACGAACAGGGCTTTCCCGAGGATTCCCTTTAGATCATCAAATCCAGTTCCAAATTTGATGGTGGGAGCGAAGTTACAGGCNGGCTTTAATAGCCCTCCAAACTTTTCTGTTATGGTTCCTCCTTTAAGTTTGGGTCAGCGGTATAGTCCTCGAACTTGATCCGATTTCAAACACAAGTTGTGGGACAGTTAATCCCTCAGTCGGATCCTCAATAATCATCACTTCTTTCCCTTTAGCGGCAGCGGCGCTAGTAGGTTTGGCGGGTGTCGCGACGGTAGTAGTTTTAGACTTTTGGCAGGTAATGAAGTCTTGAAGGCAATTCAGGTTGAATTCTGCAGATGGCTCCTATATTTTTGGAGCGGCATTCTTCATTACCACGAACAAGGCTTTCCCGAGGATTCCCTTTAGATCATCAAATCCAGTTCCAAATTTGATGGTGGGAGCGAAGTTACAGGCTTTGTGGCTCGTTGATAGGTTGTAGGAAAAGGTTAGTGTTGAAAAGGCCATTGCAGTAGGCTTGAAAACAGTAGGTTTGAGGGTTAGCTATACGGCCAAAAACCTCGTAATTTTTAGTGCAAGCACTGAAAATAGAGGTTGATATGTAGACCGGGCGGGTCTTAATTTATGGGTATTTTAATATTTTGTGTAAGAAAAACCAAGACGTGTAAAATTTAATTAATATAAGAAAATTTTAACACGATTTGGTTTAATTTGTTGAATAGCAAATAAAATTTGGAAGGGAGATGTGAAGTATTTTAAAACCCAGTGCGAGACCTATTTAGTGGCAGAAAATGCCNAAATTTATGGGTATTTTAATATTTTGTGTAAGAAAAACCAAGACGTGTAAAATTTAGTTAATATAAGAAAATTTTAACACGATTTGGTTTAATTTGCTGAATAGCAATAAAATTTGGAAGGGAGATGTGAAGTATTTTAAAACCCAGTGCGAGACCTATTTAGTGGCAGAAAATGCCCAAGTGAAACTAGTTCACCATCACACCTATTACGGGGTTTGACCCCACATGAAAATTTAAAGAATTCTTAATGGCCTTTTGAACACCTCTGTTCAAAGATGGTTGAACAGCTAGTCCTGAAGTCCAAGGAGTTGGTTGTACCTTCCCAAGACAGAAANTGGGGTTTGACCCCACATGAAAATTTAAAGAATTCTTAATGGCCTTCTGAACACCTCTGTTCAAAGATGGTTGAACAGCTAGTCCTGAAGTCCAATGAGTTGGTTGTACCTTCCCAAGACAGAAATGAGTAAAATATGCCAACAGAAGAAGGGTAATTGGTCCAAGAGGGACATGGTCACATTACGGATGTGTAAAAATAATATTTCTTGAATTGTATGGAGAGAAAAGCTTGTCCCCAGTAGNAGAAGAAGGGTAATTGGTCCAAGAGGGTCATGGTCACATTACGGATGTGTAAAAATAATATTTCTTGAATTGTATGGAGAGAAAAGCTTGTCCCCAGTAGAGTCGCCGATAGCTGTCGGCGCTATTTTTGGTTGGAGGAGTTGCCTGTAAGAAGCTATCGATGACCGGAATCAAAATCTTGTCTCCCTCTTCGAAAAGATGTTTTAATTTACATATATATTTAGTTTTAGAAAAATATGAAATCAAACTAACGCCATATTTTTCATAGTTTANTGTAAGAAGCTATCGATCACCAGAATCAAAATCCTGTCTCCCTCTTCGAAAAGAAGTTTTAATTTACATATATATTTAGTTTTAGAAAAATATGAAATCAAACTAACGCCATATTTTTCATAGTTTAAATGAAAGAGCACTGTACCTCAAATCATGTATCTATCCTAAAGGAGAAACACAAGATTTAAGGATGAGGCTCGATCAAATAAACTAAGGAATATATGACATTCTTTTGGTCTACGAAACCTTTATATTTGCTGACAAGTTCCCCTATTTAATATAAAGAATTAAATAGGGTTTATATTAAGCTGGGTT
>JXCR01122198.1:168788-184542 GCA_002079205.1 Phalaenopsis hybrid cultivar
TGCATTGTGGTGCTTAGGTGGAGGGCAGAGGAGCTCTACAGTTTGATTTGGATGAGCTCGCCTCTAGGTTTGATTTAGGTTAAGCTTCATGGGGGTGGCTCTCTTTTTGGCCATTTTCTGGCCACTAGGCTAGCCGGCCAGCCAGGGGGAGGTAGCTAGGAGCTCAGGAAACTCAGGGGAATATGCCACAGCAATTTAATGGATTGACGTTTAATTTGGGCAAAAATATCCTAAGCTCAAGCAAAAACGGAATGAAATACCTTAATTTAGGCCACCTTTGGTCCATGGCTTAGTTTAGGTGGTTAGAAGGGTCTTAGCTCAGTCTTAGAGTCTAACTAATGGCTGAGGTGGAGTTAATTTGTTGACTTTGGGGTAGTTAGCCCATCTTTAATGCATAAGTTCAATGAGGGTTCAAGTGATCAAAGTTTGACTTTGAGCTAGGTTATCTATATCAAATGATCCAATTGATTGATCAACATTGTGTATATGATTGTTATGAAGATTTTTGGTGAAGGGTTGAAGTGATTTTGAGNGGAGCTCAGGAAACCCAGGGGAATATGCCACAGCAATTTAATGGATTGACGTTTAACTTTGGCAAAAATATCCTAAGCTTAATCAAAAACGGAATGAAATACCTTAATTTAGGGCACCTTTGGTCCATGGCTTAGTTTAGGTGGTTAGATGGGTCTTAGCTCAGTCTTAGGGTCTAACTAATGGCTGAGGTGGAGTTAATTTGTTGACTTTGGGGTAGTTAGGCCATCTTTAATGCATAGGTTCAATGAGGGTTCAATTGATCAAAGTTTTACTTTGAGCTAGGTTATCTATATCAAATGACCCAGTTGATTGATCAACATTGTGTATATGATTGTTATGAAGATTTTTGGTGAAGGGTTGAAGTGATTTTGAGTTCAATTGGTAAGTCAATTTGAGGGATTTTTGAATTTAGCCAATTTGGGCATGTTGGGCTAGACATGGGTCTAGATTGGGCTAAACTTAGGATAAGTCCAAATTAAATGGTCCCCATGATCAAGGGAGGTGTTGTGAAGATTTTTCATGAAGGAATGGAGTGGAAATTTTTGGATTAAGGCGCTCAATTTGGTGAAATTTTGAGACATGGTCAATTGGGGGCAAATTTGGGGCTTTTGGACTTAGGTTGAAATCAAATGAAATTGAGGTCCTACCAAGGCCAATTGAAGGTCAAATTTAAAGCAGGAATGTTATGAAGATTTTTCAACACAAATTGTAACCAATTAAGTGGGCTATGGGTTCAATTTGGTGGAACCAAGTCATGGGGCCAAAATTGGGTTTTTGATCTAAATCNGGGATAATTCCAAATTAAATGGTCCCCATGATCAAGGGAGGTGTTGCGAAGATTTTTCACGAAGGGATGGAGTGGAAATTTTTGGATTAAGGTGCTCAATTTGGTGAAATTTTGAGACATGGTCAATTGGGGGCAAATTTGGGGCTTTTGGACTTAGGTTGAAATCAAATGAAATTGAGGTCCTACCAAGGCCAATTGAAGGTCAAATTTAAAGCAGGAATGTTATGAAGATTTTTCAACACAAATTGTGACCAATTAAGTGGGCTATGGGTTCAATTTGGTGGAACCAAGTCATTGGGCCAAAATTGGGTTTTTGATCTAAATCAAAATTGGGTTTAAATCATGGGTCAATTGGGCTTAGATTTGGTCTTCATTTGTCATATGAAGAGTGAATTTGATTTTAGANTAAATCATGGGTCAATTGGGCTTAGATTTGGTCTTCATTTGTCATATGAAGAGTGAATTTGATTTTAGAATTGAAATTGGGGAAATTTAGACCAATTGGATAGACATTTGAGGTGATTTGGAGAAAATATGGGCCTTTAAAGGGCAATTTGGGGGTTTTGATCAATGATGGTTAAATTGGCCAAATTGGGTCATATGATAGTTAAGAAAAATGAAATTGGGAATATTTTGGAGGTTTTGAGAATTTTTGGGATTTTATATAATTAATGGAATTTTGGGCCAAAGAGGGCTATTTTGGTAATTTGGCCAATTTTGGGATTTTTGGTAATTTGGGTGTTTTCAAGGTGTTTAAAATGATTTTTGAACAATTTTGGGTATTTTGCCTAGATTTGGAGATTTTGGCCAAATTTGGGGTCCTAAGGGTATTTGGGTAATTTGGGGGAATTTAGGGGCAATAGGGTAGGTTGGGTATCTTGATAAAGTTGGATTGCCAACCACCATAAATAAGCCATGGNAAAAATGAAATTGGAAATATTTTGGAGGTTTTGAGAATTTTTGGGATTTTATAAAATTTTTGGAATTTTGGGCCAAAGAGGGGTATTTTGGTAATTTGGCCAATTTNTATCCCTAAGAGTAGGGTAATTATCATTTGTAATTTAATTTTGAAGATTATGTGAATGAAGACCCTTAAAGGGGGCAAGCTATTGTTATTAGAACACTTAGCCAAATTTTGGTGCTAATTGGGCTTGTAGTGTTTTAAAGGTCTTAAATTTTAGCTATGTTTTCTTTTCTAATCCTCGTTTAATATGTCTTGATTTAACTTAGATCACTACTAAGCCCTTAAAACCTACGTGAGTGTCTTAATTAATTTTGAAAAGGTTAAGTTTTAGATGATCATAATTCATTATTTGAATTTAATTTGAAAATCAAATAGGAGTATTAAATTGATTAATTATTGACTTCAAAAGTCATACCCGAAAGTCGTAAGTTCTTTTAATTTTAATAAACTTCCAAATTTTAATAATTTAGAAATTTATTAATCTATCCTTTTAAACAAGAAAGTGAGGATGGTTTCTTCCAATTAATTCCCTTTTTAATTTTGGTCATCCAAACAAGTTAATTAAGATTAGAGGTTTTCCATTTCCCTCTTTGAATTCAGCCTAAATGTTAATTAAGGCCAAATTCCTNTAAGAAAGTGAGGTTGGTTTCTTCCAATTAATTCCCTTTTTAATTTCTGTCATCCAAACATGTTAATTAAGATTAGAGGTTTTCCATTTCCCTCTTTGAATTCAGCCTAAATGTTAATTAAGGCCAAATTCCTAAAATTACACTTTTACCCCTAAGGCTCTAACACTTCATAATTTGTTAAATTCAAATCAAATGACTTTAAAATTTTTATCCTACCTCATTAATGGGTCAATTAAGACATCAAAGGAGAAAATGTGATTTTTCAAAATTTAATTTAATTTATATATATAGTTTTATGCAAAAAAAGTATTTTTCAAAGAAAATTCCTAACTTGACCAAAGTAAATTATAATCCCTTGAAATTTTTAGCTTGCTAACTTGACCAAGCTAAAGCCTAATCACTTGAAATTATTACTGGAGGTAGACCGAGACTAGAGAGTCATTTCGACAAAAGCTCCTGATTTTCTAAATTTCATTTGAATTATTAGAATTAATTTAATTTTTGGGGTATTTATTAAATATAAAATATTTTAAATGGGAAAATTTATGTTTTACATTTTTGAAAAATCTCCATAAAGTCAAAGAACCTAGAGATGCAAATTTTATATTTTTCTGANGGACAAAAGCTCATGATTTTCTAAATTTCATTTGAATTATTAGAATTAATTTAATTTCTGGGGTATTTATTAAATATAAAATATTTTAAATGGGAAAAATTATGTTTTACATTTTTGAAAAATCTCCATAAAGTCAAAGAACCTAGAGATGCAAATTTTATATTTTTCTGATTTTCCTTTGAATTATTGGTATTATTTTAGTGGAAACCCATTTTTTAGCCTTTAAAAATTATTTTAAGCTTCAAAATACATATCTTTATTTAGAAAAGCAGGAAAATATTCCAATTATTTCTAAGTGCTTAGAAAGAAAATTAGAATATTTCCTTAAATTTTTTTATTTTTGTGATTTTTGTGATTTTTATGAATTTTTTTAATTATTTAAATATTTAAAAAAGGTTTAAAAATGAAGTTTTTATTTCAAACACCATTTTATTTTTATAAAATTCCCCTGATCACATAGAACTCCAAATATAAGTTTTCATAATTTTTTGAATTATATTTTGATCACTAAAAATCATTTTAGTACAAAAAAGGATATTTAACTTGAAAAATCAATTTAGGCCATTAAATGGACTCAAAATACTTTGAAATTTTTATGGGGAGTTCTCTAGATTTTAGACAATAGTGGAGATCAAAAATCAAGTCATTTTGATGTTTATATTTTCCAAAATTAATTATCTTAGTGATTTANCGAGTTCTCTAGATTTTAGACAATAGTGGAGATCAAAAATAAAGTCATTTTGATGTTTATATTTTCCAAAATTAATTATCTTAGTGATTTAGTGTTTAGGCAAATTAGGTTTATTTTGAATGACTTGACTCATGAAAAATTTTTCTATGGGTTCCTTGGTTGTAGTAAACCTACCAAAATTTTCTTAGATTTTTTAAGCAACATGTTAATTATTATGTTTAATTTAAGCAAATAATATACATAAACTTGAAAAATATAGATCTCTGTCTAGAGGTCTTCTCTGACTTTGGAAAGATCAGGAAATATTCCCCTTGGCAGAGGCTATAACATGCCAAAATTTCAAGCCATGATGAAATTCCTATATGCATGGAGAATCAAAAGACTCAAAACATTGTTTAATTAATTAAAAATAAAATATGAATGAAATGGACTTCAAATTATTTAAGCATTGTTCTCCTCTGTTCACTGAGCAAGAAAGTATTTTAATTTTATTTTTGTGATTTTCTTACACCAAGATATGGATTTTTGAAGTTAAGGGTCATTTTCTAATTTTTTTTTAATTCTCGATTTATCTATTTAAATGTGTGGCGCCTCGTCAACCTACGACAGCTCCGAAACTCAACTCGGCGCGCTCCCATTCGACGCCACCATCCACTTTAGTACTGACTCGGCCCGCAGTTTATGTCCCGAAGCACTGTCCGGCTTCATNAATTCCCAATTTATCTATTTAAACGCGTGGCGCCTCGTCAACCTACGACAGCTCTGAAACTCAACTCGGCGCGCTCCTATTCGACGCCACCATCCACTTTAGTACTGACTCGGCCCGCAGTTTATGTCCCGAAGCACTGTCCGGCTTCATCTTGACCATCCACCTGATACATGCTTGATCGAACGACGCTCTGTCATCTTCCCCGATAGCCTAGCCCAAGAACCGTCCATCTTCCAAGCTTGATATCTCCCTCATTTCTCAACCAAATTAAGTTATTTTTTTTTAAATGCTTGTCTAGACTAGAGGAACATATCCAGATTATTAGTTGCCATGAAATTAAGCTCAAGCAAATGGAGAATCAAAAGAAGCTCGGGAGGAGAAGAAGTTCAATACCTNCGTCATCTTCCCCGATAGCCTATCCCAAGAACCGTCCATCTTCCAAGCTTGATATCTCCTTCATTTCTCAACCAAATTAAGTTATTTTTTTTAAATGCTTGTCTAGACTAGAGGAACATATCCAGATTGTTAAGTTGCCATGAAATTAAGCTCAAGCAAATGGAGAATCAAAAGAAGCTCGGGAGGAGAAGAAGTTCAATACCTTTGCTCTGAGAAAGGAAGCTTCAATAGGAGATGCTTAGCATGTTCATTGGAGACCAAGGATGCTAGGGATTGAGCTTCTTGTTGTGGTGTAAGGTCTAGGTATGAATTTGACCAAGCTCAATTTCACGTGTTGATCAAAGTCTATGCTAGGGGCTCAGTGGAAGGGGAATTTGATGGGTCTTCTCTTTCTTTCACTGTGGTGAAGGTGCGGGTAAGTTTAATTTGAGTNAAGACCAAGGATGCTAGGGATTGAGCTTCTTGTTGTGGTGTAAGGTCTAGGTATGAATTCGACCAAGCTCGATTTCACGTGTTGATCAAAGTCTATGCTAGGGGCTTAGTGGAAGGGGAATTTGATGGGTCTTCTCTTTCTTTCACTGTGGTGAAGGTGCGGGTAAGTTTAATTTGAGTTTGGTGGATTGTGGAGGTGTATTGAGCTCTATCCTAATTTTAAACAAAAGTTTGAGCTCAAAATATAGCTTCCATAGTGGGAATCAGTTAGGGAGAATGGTTGGATTATACTGAGGAGGTCTTGAGGAAGCTCTGTGAGTGATTTGGAGTGCTCTGTCTGAGAAATTTTCAGCACCCCTCCCATGGACGTGGTGAGGGGGAGAAGCTTTTATAAAAATGGCTAGGGGGTGGCTGTCATGGCCAATTGGGGGGTATAATTTGGTGCTTAGGTGGAGGGGAGAGAGACTCTAACAACTCATTCAGGTGAGGTGGTCTCTTGGCTTGATTTGGGTGAAGTTCAAGGGGAGGAGGCTCTTGGTTTTGGTTTTTCTTTTGACTAGGCCGGNTCTCTGTCTGAGAAATTTTCAGCACCCCTCCCATGGACATGGTGAGGGGAGAAGCTTTTATAAAAATGGCTAGGGGGTGGCTGTCATGGCCAATTGGGGGGGTATAATATGGTGCTTAGGTGGAGGGCAGAGAGACTCTAACAACTCATTCGGGTGAGGTGGCCTCTTGGCTTGATTTGGGTGAAGTTCAAGGGGAGGAGGCTCTTGGTTTTGGTTTTTCTTTTGACTAGGCCGGCCGACCATAGTAGGGAGAGGTGGCTAGGAGCTCAGGGAACCCAGGGGATTATGTCACATAAATTTAATGGGCTAAGGCTTAAATTTGGCAAAAAGATCTTAAGCCTAAGCATATTTGGAAAACATATCCCTTAATTTGGGGACCATTGGTCCATGGCTCACTTAACTTGGGTTAGCTGAGTTTTGGCTCAATCTTAGGGTCCAACTAATGGCTGTGGAGTCATTAATTTGATGGCTTTGGGGTGGTTANAGCTCAATCTTAGGGTCCAACTAATGGCTGTGGATTCATTAATTTGATGGCTTTGGGGTGGTTATGCTACATTTAGTGCATGGGTCCAAGTGGGTGCAATTGACAAAAAATTGGGGTTGGGCTAGGTTAGCCATGTCAATTGGTCCAAATAAATGATTAACTTGATGTAGATNAAAAAATTGGGGTTGGGCTAGGTTAGCCATGTCAATTGGTCCAAATAAATGATTAACTTGATGTAGATAATCATAATGAACATTTTTCTTGAAGGATTGTAACGATTTTGAGTTCAATTGAAGGGTCAATTTGAAGGAATTTGAAAATTGGTCATTTTGGGCATGTTGGGCTAGACTTGGGTCTAGATTGGGCTAACCTTGAGCTAAGTACAAATTTATGGTTGAAAATGGTCAATAGGAACCTCATGAATAGTTTTAAAAATAAATTGGGTGCCAATTTTTGGGTTAAGGCATTCAATTTGATGAGACTTGGGGACATAGACAATTTGGGTCAATTTGGGGATTTTGGACTTAAGTTGAAATTAAACAAAATTGAGACTTAAACAAGGCCAATTTATGGTCAATTTTGATGTGTAAGAATGTTATAAAGAGTTTTCAACATAAACCATGGCCAATTGAGTGGGCTATGGATTCAATTTAGTGAGATTATGTCATGTGTCCAAAATTTGGGGTTTGACCTAAATAAAACATTGGGCTCAAAGCATGGGCCAATTGAGCTTGTATTTAGTTTATTTTGGTCACATTAAAGGTTAATTTGAGTTTGGGATTGAAATTTGGGGAGATTGGGATCAAATTGATGGACATTTGAGTTANGAAATTGAGACTTAAACAAGGCCAATTTATGGTCAATTTTGATGGGTAGGAATGTTATAAAGAGTTTTCAACATAAACCATGGCCAATTGAGTGGGCTATGGATTCAATTTAGTGAGGTTATGTCATGTGTCCAAAATTTGGGGTTTGACCAAAATAAAACATTGGGCTCAAAGCATGGGCCAATGAGCTTGTATTTAGTTTATTTTGGTCGCATTAAAGGTTAATTTGAGTTTGGGATTGAAATTTGGGGAGATTGGGATCAAATTGATGGACATTTGAGTTGAATTTGGGAAAATTTGGGTTTTTAAAGGCAAATTTTGGGGACTTGGTCAAAGATGGTCAATTGGCCATATTGGGTTCATGTACTAGTTGAGATAAATGAAAGTGGGAATACTTGAAATATTTTGAAAATTTTTGGGATTTTTTAGAATTTTTGAAATTTTGGGCCAATGAGGGGCATTTTGGTCATTTGGCAATTTTTTTGTAATTTTGGGTAATTTGGGTGTTTTCAAAAGGTTTGAAAAAATTTTTAAACAAGTTTGGGTATTTTGGATAAATTTGTGAATTTTGGCATAATTTAGGGCTTCAAGGGTACTTAGGTACTTTTGGGGAGTTTAGGGGCAAAAGGCCAGGCTGAGTATTTTGGGTAAAATTGGGGAACTAACCACCAAAAGTAAGCNGTAGTTGAGATAAATGAAAGTGGGAATACTTGAAATATTTTGAAAATTTTTTGGATTTTGTAGAATTTTTGAAATTTTGGGCCCATGAGGGGCATTTTGGTCATTTGGCAATTTTTGGTGATTTTGGGTAATTTTGGTGTTTTCAAAAGGTTTGAAAAAATTTTTGAACAAGTTTGGGTATTTTGGATAAATTTGTGAATTTTGGCATAATTTAGGGTTTCAAGGGTACTTAGGTAACTTTGGGGAGTTTAGGGGCAAAAGGCCAGGCTGAGTATTTTGGGTAAAATTAGGGAACTAACCACCAAAAGTAAGCCATGGACCAATGGAAACTCCATTTGGGTCTTCTATGTAATGGTCTTAGNCCAAAAAATCAATCTATATGTGGACATTCTTATAGGAGTTTTATAAGCAGTTTTGTATGCCCATAATGCAGTATCTAGTCTAACAGACTAATCCAATTTATAAGGATTTATAGCTTTTTCTAAAATGCGTTTAATTTCAGGATTTGATATTTTTGTTAGACCACTAGCCTGAGGATGATAGGCAGTATAGAATCTATGCATTATATCATATTTCTTGGTCAATTTTTTGATTCTCTTATTCCTGAAATGAGATCCTCCATCAGTAATGATTACTCTGTGATTTGATTTGAACTTATGTGTTTTCTTTACTTTTGAATTTTGCTTTTAGATCTCAGTATAGTTGAGATTGAGCATAAAATGTTTGGTTTCAACGTTTAGAGTGTTGTGGCTTTGATTGCGACGTTGAATTGATGTGTTAAGGTTGAGAAAATACCAAACATATGTGTGTCGTGTAAAATGTAATGTAACCCTTGGATTTTATATATAATTGTAATATTTTTTGTTGTGATTGTTTATTTGTGTTAGTACATCATTTAATCAATTAAATTTATGTCTAGAATGATTGAACGAATGTTGACAAGACTTGAAATTGATCGAAATTACAAAAATTTGGAGTTGAACTAATTTTGAAAATCATGCCAACTGTGTCATCGGCAAATTTTTCCCGAGGCTTAGGCTATTTAATTCAATAGAGCTCGTCGACGGCACAGACAACCCCACCAATGGCGAGATACCAAAAAAACACTTTTAACCATGATTTTGACCAGTCAACTGCCACTATTCTTCATCCCCTTCCTCTTAAAAAAACAAAAATTTTGATCTAGAGCATGAAGATCTTTGATTTGGGGCGATTTCAAAGCGTTTCAACACCGGATTTTATCATCTCTTAGTAAGAGCTTCACTCCATCCTAAAATATTTGATTTTCATCTTGATTTTTTTCCACATTAAGGAGATCCAAAAAAATTGAGAATGTGGAGAGAATATTTGGAAGAAATTCATGGAACTTTGTTTTGAACACTTAGAGTCACTCTTGGAAGCCATTATTTGAGTATTTGAAGTGTAATTCAGAATTTTTTTTTAATATAATTTTGATTAGATTGAAATGGCTCCGCGACAAAAGTGGCGACTTGAGTTTGATGAGTCTTGCTTCATCAATGCGAAGGCTCAGTCGAGATTTACTTCAATATTTCAAGGGAAGAAATGTATACAAGATCATATTTTTGAGAGTCAGGGAGGAGAATTTGAACGAGTTATTACCAAATGGAGGTGAGAAAATTTCTATTATACCACCAATAAGGCTGTTGTGAATGCTGTGAAAGAATTATATGCCAATGCGTTCTATTCTGACCCCGGAACCGTTTGAGTAAGAGGGTTTTCTGTTGAGTTTAGTGTCGCCCGCATTAACTCATTTTATGAAGTCCCACACTCCTATATCTGCAATTATGAAACCTTCAGTACAATGGAAGGCCCGCTGAATGATGTCATTAACTTTCTCANTCCAAAAAATCAATCTATATGCGGACATTCTTATAGGAGTTTCATAAGCAGTTTTGTATGCCCATAATGCAGTATCTAGTCTAACAGACTAATCCAATTTATAAGGATTTATAGCTTTTTCTAAAATGCATTTAATTTCAGGATTTGATATTTTTGTTAGACCACTAGCCTGAGGATGATAGGCAGTAGAGAATCTATGCATTATATCATATTTCTTGGTCAATTTTTTTATTCTCTTATTAACGAAATGAGATCCTCCATCAGTAATGATTACTCTCGGTATTTCATATCTTGTAAAAATATTTTTAATTAAAAATTTAGAAACACTCTGAGCATCACATTTAGGCATAGCAATAGCTTAAATCCACTTAGACATATAATCAATAGTAGGTAATATATATAAACTTCTAAATGAAGGCATAAATGGTCCCATAAAGTTTAATCCTCACACATTAAAAATTTCAACTTTTAATGTGTAATTTAGAGGCATTTCATTTTTTCTAGAAATATTTCCTACTCGTTGACATCTATCGCACATTTAATATATTCATTAACATCTTTAAAAATAGTAGCGCCGATAAAATCCAGCTTGCAAAATTTTATATGCAGTTCTAGTTGTTCCAAAATGTCATCTCTTAATTATCTGTTGAGTTTCTTCATACTTCATAAGGCACACATCTTCTAATAATTAGATCTTTACATTGTTTATATAAATATGGGTCATCCCAAAAATAGAATTTCAAATCATAGATAAATTTCTTTAATTGTGGATTCTTGATATCAAGTGGTAGAATATCACTTACAATATAACTTACTATATAAATACATCCATTTCATCAATACTATATAAATGTTCACGAGGGAAATTTTCTAAAATTTCATTTGCAAAATTAGTTAATATTTTTATTTCTATTCTAGACAAATGATCAGCTATTTGATTATCATTTCCCTTTCTATCAACCAAAGTAAAATCAAACCCTTGCAATAGAAGTATCCATCTAATTAATCTTGGTTTAGCATAATTCTTTTGCATTAAGTATTTAATAGCAGAATGATCTGTATGAACTACACATTTAGTTCCAATTAAATAAGGTCTAAATTTATTAAAGGCATAAAAAATAGCTAATAACTCTCTTTTAGTATTAGTATAATTAATTTGAGCGTTATTTAGAGTTTGAGTATAATTAATATATAACTTTAAAAACTTTATTGTGCCTTTGCCCTAATACAACACACTAGCATAAACACTAGCATCATACATTATTTCAAATAATTTCTCCCAGTTAGGTGGTACTATTTTAGGTGCAGTGATTAATTTTTTCTTTAATAATTCAAATGTTGTTATGCATTCCTCATTAAAATCAAATTTCGTATCTTTTTCTAAAAGTTGGCATAGGGGTTTAGTTATTTTTGAAAAAATTTTATGTAGCGCCTGTAAAAACCAGCATGTCCTAGAAAACTTCTCACCTTTAGCACTATAAGGAGGTGGTCATTTTTCTATAACTTAGATTTTTGCAATATCTACTTTCATGCCTTTTTCAAAAATTTTATGCCTAAGAACAATACCTCCTGCAACAGTAAATTGACATTTTTCCCAACTTAAAACTAGGTTGATTTTTTCACATACTTCCTGAACTTTTTCTAAATTATTAAGTCATAACTCAAACTAAGTCCCAAATACAAAAAATCATCCATAAAAACTTTCATTCCATGCTCTATAAAATTGCTAAAAATTGACATCATGCATCTTTGAAATGTTGCAGGTGCATTGCATGGTCCAAAGGCATTCTACGAAAATCAAATGTTCTGTATGGGCTTGTAAAAGTTGTTTTATCTTCATCCTCTGGAGCAATTGAAATTTGGTGATATCCGGTATATCCATCTAAAAAGCAATAATATTTGTTCCCAACCAATCTATCCAACATTTGGTCTAGAAAGGGTAAAGGAAAGTGATCTTTTCTTGTGGCCATATTTAATTTTCTATAATCAATGCAAATTCGCCAAGCAGTTACTTGTCTTATTTGTATTAATTCATTTTTCTCATTTTCTTCAACAGTCACTCCTCCTTTCTTTGGAACACAGTGAATTGGGCTTACCCAAGCACTATCTGAAATAGGATATATAATTTCAGCATCTAACCACTTTAAAATCTATTTTTTAACAACTTCTTTCATTATTGGGTTTAATCTTCTCTGAGGATCCCCTTTAGGTTCATATTGTTCATTTAATAAATTTTTTTACATACAAATTGAAGAACTAATTCCTTTAATATTTGCTAAAGTCCATCCAAAAGCCTTTTTATACTTTTTCAACATCTCTATCAACTTTTGTTAACTTAAGAGATATAATAACAGGCAATGTAGATGACTCTCCTAAAAATACATATTTTAAATGAGCGGGTAATATCTTCAATTCAACCTCAGGTGGTTTAATAATTGAAGGAATAATATTTTTATTAACATTTTCTAGCAAGTCTTATGCTTCAAATTTTCCTTGAATATAATCCAAATCTTCTTCTTTTACTTCATCTTCACTATCAAAAATTTCTCGTTGCTTTAATTTATCTTCTAACTCATTCTTAAACGGCTCATTACTTAGATAATCAGGTACTTCTATTCTAAAACATTCATTGTCTTTTTCTATTGTAGGATGTTTCATAGCTTTTGCTATATTAAATTTCACTTCTTGATCATTAACCCTCATTATTAATTCTCCTTTTTGTAGCTTTTGTAATATTAAATTTTACTTCTTGATCATTAACTCTCATTATTAATTCTCCTTTTTGTACATCTATTACAGCTCTCCCTATTTCAAGAAATGGTCTCCCTAAAATAATAGGAATCTCTTTATCTTCCTCCATATCTAAGCGAGAAATGTCTCCCTAAAATAATAGGAATCTCTTTATCTTCCTCCACATCCAATACTATAAAGTCTACAAGAAAAATAAATTTATTCACTTTTACTAGCACAACTTCTATAACTTTTTTTGGATAAATTATTGATCGATCAGATAACTGAAGAGTTACAGTAGTAGGGGAAATTTCTCCCAAATCTAAACATTTAAAAATTAATAAAGGCATAAGNGAATAGAAAACTAGAACTCTTAAACTTGATGACTAGATAGTCTTGTACCTTTAGAGTTAATTTAATTATCTGAAATTTTTCTGAAAATCTCACTATGGTATTTACTTAAATCAAACTTATAGTATTTCTGAATTAAAACTTTACCACAGTATATCATAACTTTTATGTAGTACTAAAATTACTTAAGGACAAGTAATAGTTAAGTTTGGGGGATTTTGACCAAAGAAAAATATGTTGAGATTTTCATACCTATTTTACACTGATGTTAATGATAGTGCATTTTAAAGAAAGGTATTTTTGATGTTTTGTTGCAGGTATGTTGAATTATGGTCATTGGAGCAAAAAATCAAAAAGGAGCAAATTTGGAGCAAAAAAGACCAAAATATGATGATTTGATCTTGGGCCCCGACGGCAGGCTCAACGCAGCCGAAGGCAGGTTTTTCTCGAAAGTCCAGAATTAAATATTCTAGAAGGCCGCTGACGGCTCCATCGAGGCCGCCGATGGCGAGCACGTCGGTTATCTCAACAGATGCATTGAATNTTATTTATACACATCTTTATTAAATCTATAACCGTTGTCAAGTTTTTGGCGTCATTTCCAGGGATTTAAATTTTTAGCAGTAGTATCAAATTCTTGTATTTTTAAGCATATATAAAGTCACTGTCAGGTGAGCAACACCTCTAATGTTCCAACACAAGAAGTTGATCATTATGAAAGGGTTCTCTCTTTCCCTCTAGTTCTGGGGTANATATTTATACACATCTTTATTAAATCTATAATCGTTGTCAAGTTTTTGGCGTCATTTCTAGGGATTTAAATCTTTTAGCAGTAGTATCAAACTCTTGTATTTTTAAGCATATATAAAGTCACTGTCAGGTGAGCAGCACCTCTAATGTTCCAACACAAGAAGTTGATCATTATGAAAGGGTTCTCTCTTTCCCTCTAGTTCTGGGGTATGAAACTATAAGCTGGTTGTTGGGAGGTCCATCTAGTGAGTGGGCTTCCTACACCTTCTATTGTTCCATCTTCCCTTTCTCTTTGTCTTTCCTCTTTGGACTTGCCACTCTTTAGTTAAAACCTCAGATAATAAATTAATTGTGGGATTGTCAACCTTGTGAGGATTGATATATAACTGACTTCTTTCAGCATGGTCGGTCCCACCATGATTGTCTTCCAACGCCTATTTCTTAGGGACAATAATTGTAGAATTGTTCCTTTGATCAAATTCCTCCTCCAGTATGCTAGTCAACCTTGGTAAGACCTCCCTTTAATTACCTTTATTAGTATTAATACTATCATTTTTAGTTGATCTTCTTTGTTCCTTGTCCAGAGAGATATCAGCNTCTATAAGCTGGTTGTTGGGAGGTCCATCCAATGAGTGGGCTTCCTACACCTTCTTTTGTTCCATCTTCCCTTTCTTCTTTGTCTTTCCTCTTTGGACTTGCCACTCTTTAGTTAAAACCTCAGATAATAAATTAATTGTGGGATTGTCAACCTTGTGAGGATTGATATATAACTGACTTCTTTCAGCATGGTCAGTCCCACCATGATTGTCTTCCAACGCCTATTTCTTAGGGACAATAATTGCAGAATTGTTCCTTTGATCAGATTCCTCCTCCAGTATGCTAGTCAACCTTGGTAAGACCTCCCTTTCATTACCTTTATTAGTATTAATACTATCATTTTTAGTTGATCTTCTTTGTTCCTTGTCCAGAGAGATATCAGCCCCTCCTTGAGTAACCTTAGGCTGGGTAGCAATTTTTTTGGTAGGTGGATGTAGCCTATAGCATTTTTACAAATTGTGCCCTTGTCACCTCTCAAAAGAGTTCTTAGAGGTGGTGAGCAGCCCAGGACTTAAATACTATTTTTCTGCCCTACACCTAGCTGATGTGGGACTTTTTATCTGTGACATTCTCCTCCATTCAATCACGTGATGCCCTCATCATGGATCAACTCCACCAAGGGTCCCACTAGACCATGGAGAGTCCTCACACCTGGCAGGTAGTAATTTGCTCTGATACCACTTGTCACCTCCCAAAATAGCCCTTAAGAGAGGTGGGCAGCCCAGGACTTAAATACTGCTTTTCGACCCTACACTTAGCCGATGTGGGACTATTTGTCCGTGGCATTTGCTTGTGACCTCCCAAAAGAGCTCTTAAGGGTGGTGGGAAGCCCAGGACTTAAATATTGCTTTTTGGCCCTACACTTAGCCGATGTGAGACTTTTTGTCTGTGACATTCTCCTCCACGCAATCACGTGACGCCCTCGTCATGGATCAGCTCCACTGAAGGTCCCACTGGAACATGGAGAGTCCACACACCTGGCAGGCAGCAATCTGCTCTGATACCACTTGTCACCTCCCAAAAGAGCTCTTAGGCGTGGTAGGCAGCCCATGACTTAAATATTGCTTTCCGGCCTTACACCTAGCCGATATGAGACTTTTTGTTATATATATATATATATATATATATATATATATATATATATATATAT
>JXCR01122198.1:195989-220210 GCA_002079205.1 Phalaenopsis hybrid cultivar
ATATATATATATATCTATTAGACAGGAAAGACCAAAAGAGTTGAAGCTGTAGCTAACAAACCTCAAACCATGACTCAATGAGTCCCGAAATATCTTAGTGGATGATTTCCTAGAATAAAAATATAATAAGTGCAATCATCCTTCAAAATATCTAAGAGATCTTAAAATATTTGAGACATTACCCTGAACAACTTTAAAATCCCTTAAAATGTTTCGATTTCATTTTAAACTAGTTATATTGTTCCATTAATTAACTCAAAATTGAATTATCCTATTGCTTAATGAACATTGATATTTCAACTATCCCAAGAAATGAAGGAAGTTAGATAGACACTTAACATTTCATTTAATAGTTATATGAATGGATACCCCAAAGAGCAAGTCCAAAGTCATTAAGGATTTTAATGCCTAGAGTTACAGTAGGGCTAAAGTGTTTGAAAGTGTTTATCATTTAATTAAGTCCATTTTTTTCTAATCCCAATTAAGACAATTTTTAAATATAAAACCTAGTTCACTATTAAGCCCTCTTGATTTTAATATATTTTTTTTGAAAGTAATTTTATAATAATTAAATATTAAGTAAAATGAAGTCCTGGTTCTCATTAATATTAGACTTAGCAAACAATCATCAATTAGTGGGCTTTAAATGAGTGAATTATTATCTTCCTAACTTAAGCCCAATACCTTAGGATCATCTTAATTGAATTATCTTCCAAATCATGAAAATTATCAAAATTACATTTTTACCCTTATTTTGAAAAGGATGGCAAATTGGTTTTTATCTCTTAGCTCTTCATATTTCAAACACCCAAGAGATTTTATTTAAATCAATATTACTCATTTACCCTTTGATTAATCCTAAAAATTAATTAAGGAATTAAAATTCCAAAATTAACATTTTTGTCCCTAAGGCTCTCTGTCCTATAACTTATCAAATGAAACTCAAGTGACCTTGAAATTTCCATTGAGACTCAATCATGAGTTAACTAAAATATCAAAGGAGACGATGTAGTCTTTTAGATTTTATAGAATTAATATAATTATTTTAATTTAAAAATAGGAGTTTTTAATATTAATTATTTAGTTAATCAAAATAAGAATTTTGGTCATGAGAGAATTATCAGAGGTTCACCTAGGTCAGAGGAACACTTAGAAAAAATTCCATGATTTTCTTTTTAAATTATGTTTTAGGATCTTCAATATCAACAACACCAAATTGATAAACTTTTATAGCAGCTAAAGGTCCTATCCACTTAGACTTTAGTTTCTAGGTAATAATCTCAATCTCGTATTTTATAACAAAACTTTTTGTCCAGGTTCAAATTTCTTTTTTATAATCTTCTAATCATGTCATATCTTCATTTTCTCTTTATAAATTCTATCATTATCATAAGATTCATTTTTAATTTCTTCCAATTCATTCAGTTGTAATAATCTTTTCTTACCAGCATCCTTTAAATTGAAATTTAATTCTTTTATCGCCCAATATGCTTTATGCTCCAATTCTACTGGTAAGTTGCAAGTCTTTCCAAAAAGTAGTCTATAAAGATACATTCCTATAAAATTTTTATAAGTAGTCATGTATGCCCATAATGCAGTATCTAATCTAATAGAACAATCTAATTTATGGGGATTTATACTTTTCTTCAAAACTCATTTAATTTCATGATTACATACCTCAACTAAACCACTAGTTTGGGGATGATAAGCCATAAAGATTTAATGCATAATATTTTATTTTTCAATCAGTCACTGAATCAGATTATTCCTAAAATGAGATCCACCATCAGGTATGATTACTCTCGGCATTCTATATCTTGTAAAATCCTTTTCATTAAAAATTTTGAAACACTCCGAGCATCACATTTAGGTAAGGCTATTGCTTCTATCCATTTTGATACATAGTCTACAGCTATCAATATATATAAATTACAAAATAAAAGAATAAATGGTCCCATAAAATCTAATCCCCAAACATCAAAAATCTCAACTTCTATTGTAAAATTTAGAGGCATTTCATTTCTTCTAGAAATATTACCAATCACATGTTTTAATATATCTATAAATGTTCTTAAAAATAGTATCCAGATTGTAAAATCTTATGTGCATTTTTATCAGTTCCAAAATGTCCTCCAAATTGTGAATCATGACATCTTTGAATAATAGGTTCAATTTCTTCACAAGAAACGCATCTTCTAATAAAAATATCCTTAAATTATTTGTATAAGTATGGGTCATCACAAAAGTAAAATTTGGCATCATATATAAATTTCTTCTGTTGTTGTATTGTTAATTCAAGTGGTAAAATATTACTCACAATATAGTTAACAATATCAGCATACCACAATAAATTCCTTTGTTTAATATTATAAAGTTGTTCATCAGGGAAAGTTTCTATTATTTCCTTTTCAAAATAAAATAATTCATGTGGTTCCAGTCTAGATAAATGATTGGCTATTTGAATATCAGCTCCTTTTCTATCTACAATCGTCAAGTCAAATTCTTTCTTTAAAAGTATCCATCTGATTAATCTTGGTTTGGCATCCTTCTTTTGCATTAAATATTTGATAGCTCAATGGTCTATATGCACTATACATTTAGTCCCAAGTAAATATGACCTAAATTTTTTAAAAGCATATGCAATAGCTAATAACTCTCTTTCAATAGTGGTATAATTAATTTGAGCATCATTAAGAGTTTTACTAGCATAGTATATAACTTTAAGCATTTTATCATACATTTGCGCTAAAACAGCTCCAATCGCATAATCACTAGCATCGCACATTAGTTCAAACGGTTTCTCCCAATTAGGTGAAACTATTATAGGAGCAGTGATTAATTTTTCTTTTAATAATTCAAAGGCTTTTAAACAATCTTCATTAAAAACAAATTTCTTATCTTTTTCTAAAAGTTGGCAAAGAGGCTTAGCGATTTTCGAAAAATTTTTAATATATCGCCTGTAAAAACTAGCATGTCCTAAAAAACTTCTAACCCTACTCACTATAGTAGGAGGTGATAATTTTTTGATAATTTGAATTTTTGCGAGGTCTACTTCCATGTCATGTTCAAAAAGTTTATGCCCAAGTACAATTCCTCCTGCAACCATAAATTGACATTTTTCCCAGTTTAGAACTAATTTTTTTCTTTCGCATAACTCTAAAACTTTTTCTAAATAATTTAAAGATTTTTCAAATGGAGTTCCAAATACATCATCCATAAAAACTTCTATTCCATTATCACTTGGATTACTAAAAATTGACATCATACATTTTTGAAGCGTTGTAGGTGCATTACATAATCAAAAGGGCATTCTTCAAAAAATGAAAGTTCCATATGGGCTAGTAAATGTAGTCTTTTCTTAATCCTCAGGAGCAATATAGATTTGGTGATAATCTCTGTATCCATCTAGAAAGCAATAATATTTGTGCCCAGCTAATCTATCCAACATTTAATCTAGAAAAGGTAAAATAAAGTGATCTTTCCTAGTGGAAACATTTAATTTACTATAATTGATACAAATTTGTCAACTAGTGACTTGTCTTGTTGGTACTATTTCATTTATTTCTTTCACATCAATGGTCACTCCTTTCTTAGGAACGCAATGAATTGGACTTACCCAAGCACTGTCTGAAATCGGATATATAATTCCAACATCTAACTATTTTAAAATTTCCTTCTTTACTACTTCCTTCATCATTGGATTTAATCTCCTTTGCATATCAGCTCTAGGTTTATTTTGTTCAACTAATAAATATCTATGCATACAGATTGAAGGAGTGATTCCTTTAATATCAGCTGTAGTCCAACCAAAAGCATTTCTGTATCTTTTTATGATATCTAATAATTTTTGTTTTCATAAATCATTTGAATTTGAGCATACAATAACTGGTAATGTAGATAATTCTCCTAAAACACATAATTTAAATGGTTAGGGAGAATTTTCATTTCAAGTTCAAGAGGTTTTATAATAGATGGAATTAAACTTTTATCATCATTTTCTGTAGTATCCAACATCTCAAATCTTTTCTGAACATAATCCAGTTCTTTTTATCTATCTCATCATAATAATATTCCATTTCATGATCATCCTTACATTTTAAAACTACATTCTCTATGTTTTCTTCAAACTTTTCCTTAAAATGATCATCTCTCAAATAATCACAAATTTTGATCTGAAAGCATATATCATATTTTTCTATTAAGGGATATTACATTGATTTTAAAATATTAAATGTTACCTCTTGATCATTAACTCTCATAGTTAGTTCTCCTTTTTGAACATCTATCATACCTCTTCCAATCGCAAGGAATAGTCTTCCCAAAATAATAGGAATTTCTTTATCTTCCTCCATATCTAACACAATGAAGTCCACAGGAAAGATAAATTTATCAACCTTTACTAAAACATCTTGTACAACTTCTTTAAGATAAGTAATAGAATGATCAACTAATTGAAGAGTTAAAGAAGCAGGGAATATTTCTCCTATTCCTAACTTTTTAAAAGTTGATAGAGGCATAAGGTTAATATTGGCTCCCAAATCACATAAGGCTCTTCCGAAACTTTTTTCACATATCACCCAAGAAATAGTAAAACTACCAGGATCTTTAAGTTTTTCAAGAAGCTTTTTTTAAATAATTGTGCTACACTCTTCACAAGTTGCAACAGTCTCGTGTTCTGTAAACTTTCTTTTCTTGTTAAGTATATCCTTCATAAATTTTACATAATCCGACATTTATTCTAAGGTTCAATGAAGGGAATATTTACCATTAATTTTTTGAAAATTTCTAAAAATTTTGAAAATCATTTACCTCTATCTTGTTGTTTCAATCTTTGAGGAAATGGAGGTGGTGGTCTTTCTACAGTAAGTTTCATTGGTTTAAGCGGATATTCTAAATCTGGATACATATTATCATTTTTTTTTAATTTCCACCTTCTCTTTTTCAACTTCAGTTTCTTTTTGTACTCTTATTTCCAATTCCTTTTTGCTTCTTAATTGAATAGCCTTAATTTTTTCTTTACCTTAAACTTTTGGATTGATTTCAACATTTCTAGGGAGAGTCTCTGGAGGTCTATTACTAAGTGCAGTGGCAATATACCTCAATTGAGTTTCCATATTTTTAATTGCATCTCCCTGACTTTTTAATTGATTCCCTTGACTTTATAATTGGTTCTCTTGACTTTGTAATTGATTCCCCATGTTTAAGACTAATTCTTCCATAGATAATTTCTTCTCCTTAAATTGTGGGTTACTATTAAAACATGGAGGATAAGAAGGTCTATAGTTAGTGTTTCCCTGGTTGTTCAAATTTCCCAATGGGTTCACCAATAGTAGTGTTATTATTATTCCAATTTAGGTTCGGGTAGTTTTTCCAACCGAGACTATTATAATTCGAGTAAGGATTGTTGGGTCTATTATTTATAGCATTCAAGGTTTCATACGATGATTGAGAATCTACTATTTATCAAAATGAATTTTCCTCTAACACCTAAGGCGTTTGAGAATAGTTCATTCTGCATTGATCTATTATCTTTGAAAGTGCAGCAATTTGAGAAATTATCGTGGTTAACAGAATCATGAATAATAGCTACTTTTTTTAGGATTCACCCATTCAGAGGGCCATTGAAAATTATTAGTAGCCATCTACTCTATTAAAGAATAAGCCTCGTCAAATGGTTTTGACATTAATGATCCACCAGCAGTGGCATCAATAATTAATCTAAGAGATCCTACTAATCCATTATAAAATGTTTGAATTATTAACCAATCTGGTAAAGTGTGATGTGTACATTTCCTAAGGAGATCTTTAAATCTTTCTCAAGCTTCATATATTGATTCCCCTTCAAATTGACAAAAAGATATAATATTATTTCTAATCTTAGCAGTTTTTTAAGGAGGGAAATATTTTAACAAAAATTTTTGTGATAATTCTACCAAGTTTTGATAAATCTAGTTGTTAACAAATTTAACCATTCCTTAGCTTTATCCCTTAGTGAAAAAGGAAAAAGTCTAAGTTTGACGGCGTCATTCAACACTCAATCATATTTAAATGTAGCACAGAAATCTAGAAAACTAGAAAAATGTAAATTAGGATCTTCATTCGGTGTCCCAAAAAATTGATTATTTTGTACCATTTGGATAATAGCAGGTTTAAGTTCAAATGAATTAGCAACTACATTTGAATAGTTAAGTGAATTTCATTTGATGTAGGGTTAGCATAATCTATTAAAGGTCTAGGTTGATGTTCATTTTCATTTCTTTGATTATTTAAATTGTTCTCCATTTTTTTCTAATTTTTAAATTCCTTTTGTTGTATTCAAATTTTTCTAATAGTACGTTCTAACTCTAAATTGTAAGGCACTAAAGCTTCAGATCCAATACTATTCATACAAAATCAGACTAAACACTCTTAAAGTAAGTAAGCACACACAATTGCAAATTAAGAAATAAAGCTTTTCAATTACTACTACTTTTGTTGTTACCGTATTTATAATTTCCCTAACAAAGGCGCCAAAACTTGATCGCGACTTTTTTTAGATGCTCGATTTTATCAAGTTGACACCACTACTTGAAAACTTTAATCTCCGACAATGGTACCAAAACTTGATGCATACTTTCTATTTTTGATTAATTTTATATCTTTTGTTTAGTCACAATTATATAAATGCAAATATATGTATTGCTCAAGTAATACAGGACACTAGAGAAGTCCTAGTTATCGATCAAATAGGAAAAGTTACAAAACTTTAAAGCGTAAAGCATAGTAGAGAAATCCAATATTAAATCACAATTCGCGTACTGTAAATATTAAATTTGATAAAGTGTAAAGATGGTTAAACATTTAAGTTTACTAAAGTTACTTTCTAAGCTTCTAAAAAAAGCTATCTAATACAAAACTAAGTTTTGTATTGAAAGTTTCAAATATGAAAAAGGCGTCCTCCCCCTTACAATGATACTGTGGTGAGTGAAAGATAAAGATTAATGAAAACATTGTATTGAGCAAAATAGGAGCATGTCTATTCTTTACCCACTTCTGAGTGCTATAAAGAACATTGGCTAATCCTAAGTTTAGTCACTAAATTCAAAGTTAGTCTGTGAGGATACCGGCTCTCACTCCAGAGCTCCACTTCCCTTTGCCTGAAGGCTAACTCTTGCTTTAGTTTCCAATCACTAGGATTGAATTGGGGATTTTAGTCTGTCACTCTAATCTCCAATTCTACACCCAAAAGAGTATATTTTCCTATTTATTTACATTCAACCCCCATGAACTTCACCATCCATGGAATTTGAATGTGATCTTCACTTTTGTTGTAGATTACATAATCCTTCTGGATCGTATGTTTCACAAGTCTCAACAATTCAATTGGTTATATCCAAAAGGTATTGAAACAAGAAGTGTAAAATCATCACAACATTTTAGCATTAATTCGGCACATCCAATCTAATTCATCACTTCACCATATCTCATTGCAAGGAGAAAGACAAAAAAATCTACTCAGAATTCATGAGGAATGTATGATAAAACAAGGATTTTACATATAAAACTAATGTCATACAAACAATAAGAAGTAAATACAACTTATCTTAATTTCTTCCCCAAGAAAATTCTTTGAAGTTCTTCGAAATTCTCTTTTCTCTTCACAACAACACACAAATTCCTCTTTAGATAACTATGGAAGAAGCAATCTCTTACTCTCCTTCTCCTCCTACACTCCTTAGAGAGGAATCCTTCACAAGACTCTCACAAACCCTAGACTCTCACAACTCTATCCAAACAAGACAAAACACTCCCCACAAGACTCACACTATCGAACTAGGGCGCCCAAAAAACCTTAAATTCTTTTAGAACGAATTTCCCAAGGTATTGCTCAAGAAACTCTCCAAAATCCATCCAAATAAATTAAATTTGGGCTCAAGCCAACATCAGTCATCATCGACGCTAAATGTTCTTAACTCTCTGGAATTGGGCGCCATCAGCGCCACTGGGTAAATTTGTCTAACTTGCCTCTTTTAACTCCAAATTTACTCATTTTTTCTTTATTTTGCTCCAAATGCCTTAATTCATCACACCTGCAAAAAAACATGAAAAACATTTTCCTTTAAATTGCAATATCACCAAAATGAGTAAAAATATATGTGAAAAATCTAACATATTTTTTGTGTGTCAATCTCAGTGAGGGACATCTCATTAGTGTGCTTAAAGCACCATGGTGGTTATAGTTTTCTAGGTGCATAACCCCATTCATATATATGACTGCCTTTGTTAGTTCTATCCACCACATTGAGAGACATGTCGCATCAAATCTATAGCTGATCCATGTTTTTCTGGAGCCCTCTTGTGAGGTGCACGATTAAGGTACCACTTGTAGGTTGGGCTTCCAACTTTCCTTAAAATACAAGCCACTCTACTAACCCATAAGGAATCCCTCACTTCATCATTATGCTAGAGTGTATGAAAGCACCCTGAGTTAGACATCTATGCACCCAACCATCTTTGATACCTCTAAAATACTTTGACCAATTTGGCCAACTTTGCTAGCCATCTCGAAGTGTGTGTCACACTAATTTGAGCACTATGTAGCCTCTGTTAGACCCAAAAAGAATCTCGAAAGAGGGATCACCTGAAATCCCCACTGTGGGTTACTTTGCTAAAATCTTACAAAGGTGTTGTTACGCCGGACTGCTCAACGCAGACTACACCTCTTCAATGCCTCTTCTGACTTGTGTATGTCTATTCACTATGTCAAAATGAGATTTTCAAGCCTACACTTGCACCGGTAGAACCTTTATCGTATTCCCAGCATGAGTTTTCTCGTGGGTACATCTAGATATCACCTCTTTAGCGATTCCTTAGACTTGGTTGATCTTACTCTCCTAGGTTCCATCTTCCCAAAAGCATTGTACCTAGATTCCATTTTTGTCCTTTAGGTACCACCTCTCTGGTGCCTAGGTACCATTTTGGGTGCCTAGGCACCACTCTACATCCAATTTGTGAATTGGGTGTGTTTTTGACATCTTTCTGATGTCGTTTGAGGTGTTTGAGCAAGAAAGTAAAAAGAGGGTGGCCCTTTTGACCCCATCTAAAAAGATTCAATGTCAGTTTCTGGGGTCATTTTAGTTTTTCTACATAAGGAGAGGGGTTTAACCTATCTTCTCCCCCCTCATTCTAAAAATGGTCAGCTTATTGCCTTAGAGGGGATTGATGTCCATCTCGCTCCACTTCCTTCTTCTTCTTCTCTAGTGAGAATATGGAGGGTTAAAGAAAGGCTAATAGAGGAGCTTACTGAGTTGCTTTTAAAGAGATCTTTTGAGAGAGAGTAAGGAAGAAGGGGTTTTTCTTCCCCTCCTTCATCTTCATCTTCTTCCTCCTACCTATCTTCTTCTTCCTCCACTTCTCTTCCACATATGGTGAGGGTTTGAGAGGATCTATTTAAGGAGGAGCCTGGAGCAAGGTTGAAAATCTCTTATGTTATAGGAGATCTTCACCATTTTTTGGGAGGAGTATTGCAGGAGCTTGGGATCAGCACAACCACTCTCCTACACCAAAGGGGAGCTTCATCCTTGTACAGATAATGTTCACCAGAGGTTCGCCAAAAGTTCATCAGAGCATCGCCAGAACTTACCAAAAAATGTGGGCTCTCCTTCAACATAAAGAGAACGCATCTGCAACCATCATGGTGATGAGATTTCCTTATCATTAGCCAGCCTTGGTTTAGTCTGCTATAGGCACGTGGGTACGATTGCCACACAGGGTGGAGGTGTCGGATGACATGTGTCGATCGGCTGAGCCGCATGTGTGATGGATTATTGATTTACTTAGAGGAGGCCCTAGGCCAGGAACCTCATATGTGGGCCAAGTTCTATACAAAGCTGAGTAATTTCTACTTTATAAGCCTTATGTCTTAATCCTGCCAGGTTAGAATCCCAATTTCTCACAGCTTTGGCGATCTGAATCTCCTTTAAAGGAATTAGTTGGGTTTGATGTTAGGGGATGGGAAAACTGTGTAGCTAGTCCGTCCTATAAGATTGTGGGAATTCATGGAGCAAAAAAAGCTTTGTATCTAGTCTGCCCTATGAACGGTCGAGAGTTTTCCCTAAAAGAAATTGGAGGGGGAAGCTCTCCACATTACCGCGCCAAAGCCAGAGGTGGTGATGCTGAGAATCCAAGCAGTTAGGATGACTTTGATGTGTCGTCAACAGTGTTGGGTTGTATTCTATATGCATGACCATTCATGGCATCATTGATGTGTGGATCATATTTCATGTGGTATGCATGATCATTTGATTACTTTAGATCAAATGTCTGCCCTAGATCGATCCCTGATCCTCTTTAGTTCGATCAGCTATCCCGGGTCAGTCACCCATCCATTTTGGTTGTATTGATTACTCCAAATCAATCCACTTGCTCCTTTTTTCTGACCAAATGCCATGGCCTGGTCAATAGATCACTTGCATGTTTGTATGCTTTTACATCAAATTGCATGCTTTCTTTCTTGCATGTTGCATATTGCTTATGTTAGCTTACATGATCATTATCATTCACTTGTGTTACACCTCTTCAAATCACTGCCTCCAAGGCACACCTATTTTTTTGAGCCATTGTCTCAATGACACACCTATTTTTTTGAGCTGCTGTCTCCATAACATGCCCACCTCTAGGTCTCTGTCTCTACAACACACCCATCTTTGAGGTCCATGCCTCTAAATCACACCAACCCTTTCATTTCACCGCCTCAATGGCATACCCATTTGTCGGACCTCTGCCTCCATGACACACCCACACTTTTGGGTAACTCTTTCCATGGAACACCCATCTTTCGGGCCCCTGCCTCCATGGTATGCCCACCCATTTGGTTCACTTCCTTCACAACACACCTACCTTGTCGGGTCAGTGCCTCTACGGTGCACTTATTTGTTCAGACCACTACCTCCATGGCACGCCGACCTTACAATTCACTAAATCTACGCCACACTAAGTTTTTGGGCCCCTGCCTTCATAAAACACCCATCTTTTTTGTCACTACCTCCATGACACACTCACCCTCACCACCTTGGTGCACTTTCTGCATGTTGCATGTGGCATCCTTGCATTCATTTGCATGATGTGTGTTTGACTTTTTAAGCACTCGTTGTGTTTATTGTGTACCTCATTTTACCAATCACAATGTGTGCCTTTTGCATGTTTGTGTGTTTTCTCATTCACCTATATGTCATTCTTGCTTTTTAGGAGAGTGACTCTGTGTTGGTCGTGATGCCTTAATGAGCATTGCTCGCTAGGTTGATCCCAGGGAGTAATGTGAGTTAAGTCATCGAGATTGACACTAGTATGACTGTGCTAAGGATCCAGGGGATCTAACTCGTGTCACTCTTGCATGTTACGGGCTTGCATTTAATGGCCCTTATTCCAAAATATAATTTTTTTTTGACTTACTACATTCGTCATACATTAAAAACTATGCATTTAGCAAAATAGGTCATATGTGAGGCCAGTCCTTTTTTAAAATCCATATTGGGTGACATCCTTTAGATCCCTTGAATATTTAGAATGGGGCCAGCAAGGCAACACAGTCAAATTTATACGGTAGTCGGAGACTTACCCAATGCACTTAAGCACTAGGTTAGGACACTTCGTTAGATGGTGAACTAGGCTAGGACTTAGGTTGCTAGATAGTCTTTTTGATGCCTGGATATTTTTCTTTTATAGATTGGTTGCCCTAGCTAGGCATCCTTCTTTTAAATTATGCTTGTGGAGTGATTGAATGCTTAATATTTATGGTAGCAGTCGACACAATTTTTTTTAGGGGGGCCATCCTGTGGAAGTTGTCAGTCGCCGAAATCGGAATCCCATCTCCCGCTTCGATGGGACATTTTAATATATATATATATATATATATATATATTTATTTATTTATTTATTTATTTATTTATTTTTATTTTTTTTTTGGAAAGGAGTAGCTGTAGGCTCCCCACATGTATAATAAAACATAAGAATACAAATCAAGGAGATAATCAAGGTTCCTCCAAAAAGAAAAGCAAAAACCTAAGACAAAGGAGCAACCTATTGAGGAACCCTCTCCAACAAAGCAAAATCTAAATATACCAAAATAACATGTATAAACCCCCAAGCTAACTAACATAAATTGAAAATGAGGTGCACAAAATCTATAGATGACCAGCAAAAATCCCAATGAACTTCTGATTTGGAACCCAACATTCAGTTCTGCAATCTAAGATAAGGTATTTGAAGTTTGTCCCCCTTAAGTAACTGTTGGAGGGCGAGGGAAGGGGAGGTGGAGACCTCAACATGATTTGAGTTAGCACCCTCCAAAGCCAGAAAATTAGCAAGCCTATTAGCTTCCCTATAAACAAAGGAGAATTGAATCTTAATCTCAAGACTAAGATTCTTTATCTTGTGAATCCACTGATTTATGTGCCAAGGGGGTGAAGAGTTATAGGTCATCAGCTCCATCAGGAGGAAAGAGTCCACTTCAGTTATAATCCACTTCCACTTATTTTCCATGGAAAATTTTAGAGCCCAGTAAAGTGCAGCAGCTTTAGTTTCCATGGCATCTATAGTAATATAGGGGGCCTTGAAATAAAGTAAAGTATTTCCTATGTGGTCTCAAAGTTCCCCCCAATTCCAGCTTTCTTGTTGGTGAAGCTTCCATCAGTGTTGATTTTAATGTAGGGGTGAGGAGGCTTCTCCCATCTTACCTTGATGACCTTCATCTGTTGCAAATCATTATTAGGCAGGTCCTTCAAGATCTTAGGGAATTTCTTCCAACTTATCAGCTTGTTTAAATATGTCAGTCAGTTAGACACCACAGAAGCAGTATTTTTCCCACTGTTCTCATGGTTCACTTTATTTCTAGCATTCCAAAAGAACCAGACAACAATGAAGGGAAATGGCATAAGGTTTATCTCCTTCCAGTCCTTTATATAGTCTTTTATGTTACCCCATCTAATATTAATCATGTTAAGATTCATGTTAGAGGTCAAACTGTTCCAAACCACCCTTGCAAATATGCACCTGAAAAACAGATTATCACTGGATTCCTGGTCAAGTTTGCAGAGTTGACATCTTGATGGGTCTTTTAAACCTTTCAGTTTTAGAATATCATCTGTTGGAATAAATTTATTTAGGACTCTCCATGAAAAGAACAGCTTAGAAGGTGTTAAGTATTTCTGGCAAGAGAAAATATTCCACTGGCAATAGTCTCATTTGAATAAGTTGTTCTGAATATCCTTTGAAAGGCTTGACCTGGTCCTGTTAATGAGATGAAGTTGATCTTTTTTATTTTTATCAAATTGGATTTTTGAAATGATTCTAGCAGATCGTTCATTCAGAAGGTTTTTCAAAGTGTACTCAAACCAAACATTGCCACTCCAACAGTCTTTAACCTGTAAATCCTCCTCCTTTTCTTCTTGCAGAGGCTCCAAATGTTCAATAGGGTACCATTTATCCTCCCAAAAGTTGATTTCTCCATAGCCCAGCTCCCAAATAAGAAGTTTTTCAATGTCTTCCCTAACCTAAAGCATCTGGATCCATGTCCTGGAGCCCTCCAGTTTCTTAGTTACTTCCCTAGGATGATCAAATTTGCAGTATTTGGCCTGCATGAACTTAGCCCATAAACTTTCATTTTGTCTAAAATTAATCTAAAGTTTACACATACTAATTTATTGCATGTGGTGTAATCCCTTAAATCCCAAACCTCTGGCTTCATATGATTTAGCCACTCTTTGCCAACTTGCCCAGGCCATTTTTTTCCTGTTCTCAGCCCAAAGGAACCTATTGAAGGTTCTTTCCATCATCAAGGTGGTGCTTATTTTCATTGTTTCCACTTGAAGGGCATAAAGATGGATAGAGGTTAGAATGCTCTTAAATAGGATGATCCTTCCACCATTTGAGAGGTAAGAGTTGGACCACCCCTGGAGAGTGGAATTAATCTTGTCAACAACCTCATCAAATTGAGTCTGTTTGGTTCTTCCTCTAACCATTTGAGTGCTCAGATATTTGAAAGGAATGCTCATGATTGAGAACCCGGTGAAATCTAACATCCACTGCCTGAGTGGTAATGGAACTCTATTGCTGACCAGGATCTGACATTTATCCTTATTAACTTTCAGCCCTGACACCTGTTGAAATTTTTGCAAGCAATCATGAAGGTACTTGGTAGCTGGCTTAGTGTCCCTAGTAAAAATGAGAATATCATCAGCATAGATAAGATGCCTAATGTCCATCTTAGCTCTATTGTGATAAGCATTAACGCTTTTTCTCTTTTCCTGGCAATCAATGAGTCTGTATAAGTAATCCAAAACCAGTATGAAAATAGTAGGGGAAAGAGGGTCCCCTTATTTAAGCCCTCTAGTAGCTTTAAAGAAACCATGAGCTTTCCCATTGATGAATACAGAATTAGCATTAGCCTCCAGCCATCTTTGAATGATCAAACAAAATTTCCTAGAAAAACCCCTAGCCTCCAAGCATTCCAAAATGAAATCCCAGTTCACCATATCATAACCCTTATTCAACTCTAACTTGTAAATTACATTACCCCCTCTACAAGGTTTCTCCAAATCCTATAATAGTTCCTGTGCCAGAAGTATGTTGTCCCCTATGTTTCTTCCTTTCACAAATGCTGCTTAGTTTGTGCTAATTAACTGAGGTAGGGCTGGCTGAAGTCTGTTCACCAGAATTTTCCTTACAATCTTACTTATGACATTAGTAAGGCTCAGAGTTTTGTAATGGCTCCAACTGTCTTTGATAGAAGTCTTAGGAATAAATACAGTGGAGGAAGCACTGAAATAATTTGGTAAAGAATGTCATTTGAATAAGTGTTGGATAGCTTGAATTACCTCCACCTTTATGACACCCCAGACTTTTTTATAGAAATCTGCAGTAAACCCATCAGGGCCGGCATATTTAGAGCTATCAATGGAATTTAAAGCTCGTTGAATCTCTTCCTTCTTAATTATGTAATTCAATTTCATTCTAGCAGTGTACTGATTGCTTTCAGTAAACAAATTGCTATCTATATGATCTCTGTCAATGTTGTTGCCATTCATGAGATTCTGGCAGTACAATACAGCACTTTTAGCAATCTCCTCCTTTTTTTTGAGCCAAGTTCCATTCTAATCCTTAATGCAATGGATAGTGTTGCACTTTCTCTGGTATTTAATGCATGCATGATTGAATTTAGTATTTCTATCTCCTTCAGTAAATTTAGTTTTAGCAGCCTTTTGTTTAAGGAATTGTTCTTGGCAGTTCACTGTAGTTAAAAGTCTCTCATTAGCCTCTAAAAGAGTAGCTTCATCAGTCTTCCCTTTGCTGTGCTCCTCCTCCAGTTCAAGTAGCTCCTTTTCAGCCTTTCCACAACCTTCAGTAGATCCCCAAAGGTATGCCAACTCCACTATTTGAGAGCTTTGCCCACCTTCTTTTGCTTTTGCCACAAGTTAATGAAGGGGTCAGGGTGAGTATCATAATTCCAATTGTCATTGATAATCTGCAAGAAGTTCTTATGTTGAGACCAAACATTCAAGTACCTAAAATCACTCTTCTGACAAATACTTTTTGGGCCAATAGTGATCAACAAAAGCCTATGGTCTGATCCAGCTAGGCTTAGGTGTGTGATAGAAGTCTGCAAGAAATTTTAAATCCAGTTGTCATTAGCAAATACTCTATCCAGCCTTTACCACATATCCTTCCTCCTCCAAGTGAAAGCAGGACCACTAAAACCAACATCAAATAATCCAATTTTTTTAATATTATCATTGAATGTGGATATAGTGACAGGATTAGGAGTTCTACCCCCCTTCCTTTCAATAGGAGAGGAAATGCAATTGAAATCTCCTCTCATAATCCATGCATTACCAATAGAACCTTGGATGTTCTGAAGGGTCTCCCACAGTTCACTTCTTGCAATTTTGGAGCTTCCTTGATAAACAAAGGAAGCTTATCCCTCCATGTCATCAATACTAATGAACATATGCAAAACTTGAGTGTGATTCAACAAAACGGAACACTTCATTTCTTTCCTGCAAAAAACCCAAATTTTGTTGTTGAGATTAGTAAACAAATTGAAACTAGGGAAAACTTTGGCAATTTTCATAGTGTTTAGGTGTACCATAAGTTCCAAAATGGCTATGCACCAAAATTTATGTTTTTTTGTTAGGTATTTGAGTCTTTTTAAGGATAAGGGGTGAGCAATCCCCCTTATGTTCCAACACAACAAATTTATCATGGGGAAGGGGGATGGATCTAGGGTTGGGATCTGGATCTAGCCCTCCCCCTTGGTTTGTTAAGAGCTCCTTTTCTTTGGTTGCTTGAATCTTCAATTATTAATAACTCATTTTTTTCTCCTATTTCAGTTCTTCTGGTTTTGAATTCCTTTTCTTTTTAGTTTTTTGAAACTGCCAATCTGATTCCAATTCTTTGTTCATTTCTTCAACTAAAGCTTCAGTAGGGTAAACCACATCTAAGCTATCCACAGAATTTATTTTGTTCCTAGGAGACTGAATTAAGTCCTCCAAGGGGCTTTAAAATGGGAGATGGCCACTTCCAGTTTTACCTCCCTCCATATCCTCACCAACTGTTACCCTCTCTTCAGCTGAAGGGGTCACAAAAGGCTTTTCCTTAACAGTATTCTGAACAGCTATTGAACTAATTGTCTCTTCTGTCCCTGCCAAAGTGGAAACCTTCTGGTGGACTTCTTTGTTGCTATCACTCAGGAGATTGTTGTTTGCAGCATTCAACTCCTGCTGAGGGTGATTTATATGTCTTCTATTAGGAGGATTAAGCCTGTAGCATTTCACCCTAGTGTGACCAAACATTTTGCAATGTTGGCAATAATAGGGTCTTTACTCCATGACTACTTCCTGCCAAAAACCGTTCATTGTGTCTCTTATCCATATCCTCTTTACTTCAGGTAGGGTGATATCCCTCTCCACCAGAATCCTTGCATTGGCAGGCCTAGCTTTATTATAAGTGGCAGCATCCACCTTCAAAGGTGTGCCCAAAGTACATCCAATATTAAATTGGCATAGTGGGGGGTTCCTGTGAGGGGTCATACTCAGGAGTCCATTTTAAAATCTTCATTTCTGCACCTGATGGATTGTTTAGCAAAGATTCTTGCATAGTCCTCTTCCTTTGTCAACTGGATAAGGAGATGCTTGCCATCCAACAGGCCTAGCTTCCAATCAGAGATTTTCAAAGAATCAAAATATTTCCTCACAAGTTCCATCTTTGGGTGCCCCAGACTAAATTTTCCAATTAGTGTGAACTGAACATCCAAGTTCAGTTCAGCAAGGTCCTGATCTGACAAAAGAGTAGTTGGTTCCCCATCTTTAGATCCCACAGGATGTATGCATGAGGCAGAACCCCTACCTGCAACAGTGCTATCAAATTCCTAAGGAAACACTAGAAGACCAGTATCCACCAAGGGGGAAGAAGGATTTCCTACAACCCCAGCATAAGTGGATTTTCTCCATTACAATTTTTTCTCTAAATTAATAGGGGTGGCCATATTAAACCACCAATAGCACCCCCCAAGGGTGCAAGAATGAAAACCAAATCAGCAAAATGACTCCCATAGAAACAGCTTGCTCCAAGAGAAACAACAGCAGAACCCCAAGAATCAAGAAGAGTAGGAAACAGAAAAATTAGGAAACAGATGAAACAGACAAAGCCAGTCCAGAGTCAAAACCCCAAACTGATGAGGCAGAAAACAGCTAGCTACTTTAGCAAGGCAATAGAACAGTAACAATCTCCAAGCTGATGAAGCAGAAAATAGCTAGCTCCTTTCGCAAAGCAATAGAATAGTAACAAAGGTTCAAAATAAATCTGTTTAGGACAAACCTAAACAATCTCCACAACCCACAGAGACCCCTTGAATGGAATTCTAGCTCCTTCACCCAGCTCCACAACACCTCCAAGCATATCCATCACATTTGAAACCCTAGCAGAGCACAGCTAGGTCCAGCCGCCACCATCCTCATATATATATATATATATATATATATATATATATATAAACCAAAAAATTAAGATTTTATTAAGTTGGGGAAAAAGTAGTACATCTAATTAAGGAAGAGAATAAGGGTCTCCTATTATCAAAAAATCAAGATCTAAGGGAGGGAGTACATCCATCTTTGGACCAAAGGATGAAGCACCTTTAGTAGACAACCAGTTAGCACATTTGTTGCCTTCTCTAAGGATGTGGCTCCAAAGAATTTGTAGATTATAAGTGGCTATCATACTGGTGATCTGCTTGAAAAAAGAGGCAAGAACCATGGGGGAGGCAAAAGTTCCAGGAAGGCTTGAACCAGCCAAGAAGAGTCCAACTCTAAGTGTAGATGTCTCCAACCCATGCCAGCAACAATTTTAATAGACCAAGAAACAACTTGGGTTTCAACATGCAAAGCATTAATGGCCAAAATAGAAGAATTAAAAAATAAGTGGCACTTTTTTGTATGGTTTCTGAATATCCTCCCAATACCAGCACTATTCCTCTTAAAACTGCCATCAGTGTTGATCTTGATCCAAGGTATCAAAGGTTTCTTCTAGTGGATTACTGTAATATTTAAAGCAAAATGGAGAGAGCTGTGTGGATCCTTATCACATGACCAACCATACCTTGTATCCCATGAAGTTAATGATATTGAAAAAATAGGAGTGACAATTAATACTGATTTAAGCAGAATTAGTAGAGCAGCCTTCATATTTAATACAATTTCTTTCCATCCAAATGAACCTGGTAATGATGAAAGGGATGAGAGTCTGGTTCTCTTTCCAATATCTCCAACAGTCAGAAAAGTTATCATAGTATCTAAGATGATGTGGAAGGTTAAGTCTGATAATAACCTCTAACCAGACTTCCTTAGCAGTTGGATAGGAGAAAAAGAGATGGGGGAAAGATTCCTCCTATTGGCAGCAAAGATAGCACTTTGAAGGGAACCCCTTAAGTTTAAGAATGACATCAATAATTTTGTGAAAACATCTCCAAGCAAAAAAAGACATAGAAGGGCTAAGAAATTTCACTCACATGGTTTTGCCCCAATCCTGTGAAGACCAATGGTACAAATAGTAGTAAGCATATTTAGTGAGATTGATGTTGTGAGGATACTTGGTAACAATTCTTTTAGGTAATTGGGGGGTGATAGGGAGTTGAGTGATTTGGTGCAGTTGTTCAAAATCCACCATTATAGCCAGCAAATCTTTGTTCCATTGGTTATTTAACCAGCACTTCTGAATTGGAAGACTGAGAGTAGGGTCAGAACTTGTGGAGGAAAGTTTTCCATCAAGTAACCAGTTATCAAGCCAAAAATTAAATTTTCCTTCCCCAACATCTCAAATGAATAGATCTTCAGCATCAGTTCTGACCTTAAGAAGTTCAGTCCAAATTCTTGAGTTCCCAGATTTCTTGAGAGTGGTCACTGGATGGGAGTGTTTGTAGTACTTCAATCTCATGTATTTGGCCCAAAATGAAGTTTGATCTCTAAATTTGATCCATAGTTTGCAATAGAAACTATGGTGTAATTACTAGAAGGATTTAATGCCTAAACCTCCAGCTGAAAGGGGGAGGCATAGTTTTTCCCATCTCAAACAATGAAATTGTTTATGATTCCACTCCCACAAAACTTTGTTCAGCAGGACCTCCAAGGTCTTTTGGGCACTCTTTTTCATTTTCAACATTTGCATTATATACACAGGGAAAGAGGATAATACACTTTTAACCAAAGTGAGTCTTCCACCTTGTGAGAGATAAACATTAGTCCAGCAGGAAATTTTTTTGGAGACTTTGGATACTACCTCATCAAATTGGGTCTGCCTTTTCCTCCCCTTGACTAGTTGGACATCAAGATAAAAAAGAGGGCAAGTAGCAGACTTGAATCCTGTATAACCCTTAATCCAATTCTTGGAAGTAGAAGTGAGCTTCTTGTTTAAGATTAGTTGACATTTGTTGTGATTCCGAGAGAGACCAGAGAGTTCTTGGAAATGATCCAACAGCTTGTACACCTTCTTTACTGCTTGTTTGGAAGCATTAGAAAACAAAATTACATCATATGCATAGCATAAATGACTTATAGAGAAATTAGTTTTATTAGCATATTTTAGGTTCTCCTTTTCATAAAAATGATGATTGAGAAGCCTATAGAGATAATCTATAGCCAAGATAAAGATGTAAGGAGAAATGGGTCTCCCTGTTTGATGCCTCTGGAAGCTTGAAATAATCCATGGGAATTATCATTCACCATGATAGTATAGTAGTTATTTTGAAGCCACCTTTGGATCAACTGACAGAAATGATTATTAAAGCCTTTAACTTGAAGAACCTCCAAAATGAACTTCCAACTTATAGCGCCATATGCTTTGGATAAATCCAGCTTGTACATAAGGTTTCCTTCTCTACAAGGTCTGTCAATATCCAATAGGAGTTCTTAGGTGAATAAAACATTTTTTGTTATCTGTCTATCTGCAACAAAAGCAGATCAGTTAGGGGCATTCAGCAAAGGCAGATGGGGTTTTAATATAAAAATTAGCATCTTGATGATGAGTTTTGACAACACCATTGTGAGAGAGATAAGCCTGAAATGATCCCAGCAAGACTTTTCATCACCCTTATGAATCAAAGTAATTGTAGACATGGAAATATATTTTGGCATATTAGCCCCACTGAAAAAGATTTGAACAACCTCCACAACCTCCACAACCTCCCTCTTAACTATAGGCCAATCTTTTTTATAAAATGTAGAGGTAAAACCATCAGCTCTTGCTTCCTTGTCACCATCAATGGAACATAGTGCTTTCTACATTTCGTCTTCAAAAGGGATAAAGGTAAGATCCAAGTTGTTTGTTTCACTAAATCATTCATTAAGAAGGGTTGGATTGAAGTGTTGAAGGTTTGAACTTTCGGACTGAGATAGTAGGGTCTGAAAATGATTAATACCATTTAAAGGAATTTGATCATGATCATGGATCCAACAACCATCATTATCTTTGATCATCAAAATTTTTTTAGAGTGTCTCCTTTGTTTAATAGCATGATAGAATTTAGTATTTCTATCACCATTGATAAATTTTTTTAAAGCTGCCTTTTATTTGTAGATTTGTTCTTCTCAATGAATAGCTCTAAGCAAGTTGGCATTAGCAGTGTTCATCTAAAATGCCTAATTGAAGTTCCAATTCAACCTTCTTAACAACCTGTTCAGCCTCCTCAATTTTAGTTGTTAAATTGCCAAAATAATTCCAGTTCCAGGATTTTAAATGCTTTGCCACAGACTTCTGAACTTTCCATAGTCTGATCCATGGGGTAAGGGAGTTATCAAGAATCCAAATAGATTGAAGAAAGGTGAGAAAATCAGGATGCTCTAACCAGACATTGAAAATTCTAAATCTAGGAATTGGGGGGCTTGAGTGGGGGACACAAATATCAAGAGTGGTCTGTGGTTTGAATAGGTATAGGGAAGGTGTGAAACAGTAGTGTGAAGGTTAGTTTCAAGCCAAGCATGCTTAACAAGAAATCTATCAATTCTATCATGGAGCTTTCCTCTCTTCCAAGTATCAAGGGGTCCCTGCTGAGGTAGTTAAAAAAGCTCCGCAGTTTTAATGTTATCAAAAAAATTCAACATCTGATTTAAATCAATAGGTTTCCGTCCCCATTTTTCATTTAATCTGACCACACTGTTAAAGTCCCCACCAATAAGCAAAGGCCCCTTTATTGAAAGTTTAATTTGATGAAGCTACTTCCAAATAACTAACTAATCTCTTGATGAATTGCCTGCATATACAAAAGTAGTCATAGTCTGAAGAAAATCCCACTGCAAGGAAACATGTAAGAACTGGGGATGATTGTCCAAAAGCTGTAAATTGACCTCCTTCCTATAAAATAGTCAAATTTTATTGTTGGAATTATTCAGATTTAGAAATTAAGGGAACTTCTTGAGACGTCTATTAGGAGTGCTATGAACTAAGGGTTCCAGAATAGCAAAACAACATAGCTTATGTTTCTTAGATAAATTTTTTAGCCTGATCAGGGAATGTGGATCAGCAATCCCCCTGATATTCCAACATAATAACTTAATCATAATAGGTAAAGGAAGATCCCCTAGTCTACCTGATGTGGCACTGCAGGAGAGGTCAGCACCCCAGGCCCAATAGCAGCAAAAAAGGTGTCTAAAACTGTAGCAGTATAGGTGTTCACAGGTAAAGGACAAAGGATTGAAGGTGGAAAAGGTTGAATGAAAGGGAGAGTGTGGGTATAAGATGTGGGGAAGAATTGTATAGAAAAACTATCAGGGTAGTTAGAGTTAGGTACAAGGCTAGGTTCAGGGGGTAAGGAGTGAGGTTGAAGTTGAGTGAACTCATGAGAAGGCTACAGGTGAGGTTGAATTGAAATTCCCTTTCAAAGGGGATGGAGGACCTCTAAGGGTTAGCATAACGAGAGAAGCCAGGAACTTTACTGATAAATCTATGGAGGTTAATAAAATGCATAGTCACAAGAATACCAAAACACCAAAGGTTATAATTTTAATTAAGTTTTTTCAATCTTTTTAAAGACTGAAGATAGGCAAATTCCCATATGTACCAGTAGAAAAGGCTAATCATTTTGGGGATTAATGTGGAGTGAGGGCTGAGATCTTGATTTAGTTCTTCCTCTAGAAGAAGGAGGAGATGGTCCAGCTTTCATCTTACCTTCAGTAACCGTTGTAGTAGCACCACTTTGCAGTTTCTACACTTCAGTAGTCTGTTTCTTTTTCCTCTAAGATGTGTGTACTGTCCAGTCCTCCTCTAAAATGTGATTCAATTTAGCAACTCTTCCTTCATCAGGAGCATGCAAATCTTTAGTATTAGGCAAAGAAGCATTCTTTATTTTCTCCCTTCCCACAATAGGAGAACAGGTTAAAGGGGTGATGATAGTCACAGTATTGAGTTCTTCTATTATAACTCTAGGGGATGTAGGAGATGGTGCATTGGAATCAAAGAGAGTAATAGAACTTTGATAAGTATCCAAGAACTCACCTCCAATTTCCCCATTGTAGGGTGCCATAGCCAAAGGGATAACAGTTGGTAAAGATCATTCTTATGCAGTAAATTTCTTCCTAGTGGAAGGGGTTCTTTTAGGGGAGGGTGCAACCTATAACACTTATCCTTGGTATGCCCAAACATTTTACAATGTTGACAGTAATATGATCTTTGCTTAAGTATAACTTCCTGCCAAAACCCTTCCTTCTCTGATCCAATCCAGATTCTCTTCAATTCTGGAAGGGTGATGTCCCTTTCAATGAGGATTCTAGCCAAAGGAGGCTTGGCCTTGTTGTATGTAAGGGAATCAACCTTTAGAGGTCTGCCAAGATCACAACCAATATTGAACAAAGCATTGAGGTTGAAAAATGGGAGAGGGAGTATAGGCAATTTGAACCAGAGAGGAACCACAGGTGGCTCTTTTCTGGGGTCAAAGTCAGGTGTCCATTTTAGAATCTTCATGGTGGTTCCTATATTTAGTAAAGATTGCTTGGCAAATAGTCTTGCATAGTCCTCTTCAACTAAAAATTGGATGAGTAAATGTCCACCATCCAGCAGACCTAGCTTCCATGCCCCATTGAATTTCAAAGAGTCAAAATAATTCCTTACAAGTTCCATTTTAGGATTTCCCAACTGAAATTTGCCCACAAGTGTAAGCTTAACTTCTTCATTCAAAGAGTTAAGTTCTTGTTGTGCGAAGAAGATGGTTGGTTCTCTGTCTTTACTGCCTAAAGGATGGATACATGTGCAATCCCCCTTACCAGCAACAACATCATGAAAAGCTTGGGGGAAAACTAACATATCCATGTCATGGAGGATATCAGCAGATTGGCCAACTACCCCTGCATAGGTGGCCTTTGTCCATTGAGCATTAGTTTTAATATCTATTGGTGTAGCATGGAAGGAAAAACAAAAGAACTGTAACCAGAAAACTAATTTCACCTTCCAACACTGGAAAAAAATAACCACTTGGAACCAAGAGGGAAACATAGCCACAAAAAACCACAACCAATGGAACAGTGCTTTCAAATTTTAAAAACCAGAACCTGGGAAACACAAAAGAAGCTCCAAAAGAACTCCCTAAGAGCAGGAAAACTCTTTTCCACCTCCATCTCACCAGCCAGCCGTGAAGAACCTCCATGAGGGAAACCCTAGTAGAGCAAACAGCGCTGCCACCATTATCCTGTATATATATATATATATAT
>JXCR01122199.1:15157-28543 GCA_002079205.1 Phalaenopsis hybrid cultivar
ATATATATTAAATTTTAGAAGTTAGATATTTAAAAATATAAGAATTGAGTTGTACGTATGAAAATCTTCCAAAAAATAAATAAAGCAAGGCCTAATTCAATTAATTAAACTGGCTATTAGCTTATTTAGCTATGTATTTGAAGTGAAGAATACAAAATGAGGGAGTTTGATATTTCACTTGAGTTATTTGGTTGATAAGCGATTTAGAGAGGGTTTTCATATAGCATATATAAAATGTTTATACACTTGAGGTGAAAGAGAAGTAAGATGCATACAATATTTTCAGCCATAGAGGAAGACATGTTATTGCAAACGAGAAATCTGGATCAGAACAAACAAGAAAATTGGGGGCATTCCATCTCTATCGTGTTAAATGAATAAACGAGATGAGACAATACCTTCAAGATTTCCTTCAATTTGCATGTTTATAATAGAGAAGTGGAGGTGTTGTTGGGACATATAAGGGCAAGCAGGACAATATGATATTTATGTACATATAAGGGCAAGCAAGACAATATGATATTTATGTAATCTAGTTGTTGAACAGAGAGACAAAGTAAAAAAGTGCTACAATGTATGGTTCGGGTAGGGGTTTCAACACTCTGCTAAAAAATGAAAGCAAAGTAAAGAGTATAATTACGAGCAATTGAAGGAAAACAGATGAGGTGCATTGCTTATAACTTTTATTTCAAATAGGGGGAAGGGGCATTTTTACTTTGTTGTATGTACTTGTTTAATCAATTTCTGAATATGAGAGGAATTGGAGAGTAACATAGAAGAGGGGAAGTGGAGGTTGTGTGCTCCCAACCCCCCCTCCCCTTGATTTGCATGTTTTGAACAGAGAAGTGTGTGGTTGTTGTGACTTACATAAGCAATCAGGATAGTATAGGCATCTATGCAGTTCTACGTGTCAAATAGGGAGACAGAGCAAGAGAGAGCTACAACATGTTGGTCTTGTGTGAGTTTCAAGTTCCTGCTTAAAATAAGAATAATATGAAGTTTATAATTATGGGCGGTTGAAGAAGAGTAGACTAGGAGAATAGCTATAAATTTAATTTCAAATTGGGAGGATGGGCTTTGTTAATTTGTTGTGTGGACTAGTTTAAGGGTTCTCTGAATAAGAGAGAAAGTGGAGAGCCACAGAGAAGAGGGGAAGTGGAGGTTGTAGATTACCCCTACCCCCCACCCCCTAGTCCAAAAAGAAAAAAAAAATCATGTGAAATGAATAAAATAAGATGAGATAGTGGCTCTGTGGGAGTTCCTTTGATTTGCATATTTTGAACAAGGAAGTGGGAATGTTATTGCAACTTACCAGAGCGACATGATATTGTGGGCATTTATGCAGTTTAAGGTTGGTAGGTCCTCTCTTCAGTTGATATGAAATAAATTAATCGACATAAGGAATAAATGTTGTAACCACAATTGAAGAATCAATTGATTGGAGATAACCATTCTCGGATTATCTGCAAGAAGAAAAATTACCTGAAAATAAATCACTGGCTCATCAAATAAAATCTAGCTTCTTAGATATTCATAAGGTGGAGGTTTCTCTAAGTTAATCTTAGTTAGAGAGATTGATTTTTATAAATCCTTAGAAACATGTTCTTTAGTTTTTTTCACTTTTCACTGTCTCTTTTTCAATCTCAGTAACTTTTTGAACTACATCCTCCAACTCTTTTCCACTTCTAAGCTGGATAGCTTTAACATGCTCACTATTCTTCTCCTTAGCTTTTATCTTAGTGTTGCTAGGAAGAGTACCTTGGGGCTAATTACTAAGGGAGTTAGAAATTTGTCGTTGTTGGTTCTCTATATTCCATATTGTTTCATCTTGACTTCGTAGTTGATTCTCCATTTGTGACACAACTTCTTCCAAAGACAACTTCTTCTCCTTAAATTGTGGATTAATGTTAAAGCACGGTGGATAAGATAGTCTATAGTTGGCACTACCCAGGTTATTCCAATTTCCTAAAGGGTTTACTCGGTTTTTTCCTCATTGTTGGTTTCCACCACCAAAATTATTATTCAAGTTAAAGTTAGGATGATTCTTCCAACCTGGGTTATGGAAGTTGGAATAAGGGTTGTTTGGTTTGTTGTTAATTATATTTAAGGTCTTAAATGATGAAGTGCTAGATTCAACCATTTATCCTAATTAATTTTCCTCAATTACAAGAGATATTTGAGGTTGATTCATTTTAATTTGATCTAGCTTCCAAGATATTGCTGCAACTTAAGAAGTAATAATTGAAATCATTTTAGTATCATGCACATTGGCTGTCATTCTAGGATTTACACTTTTAGAAAAGCCATTGCAAATTATTTATAGTCATCTCCTCAATTAAAGAGCAAGCCTCATCAAATAGCTTTGACATGAGTGAACCACCAACGTTGTCATCAATAATAGATCTAAGAGATCTTACTAAACCATTATAAAAAGTTTNTGAGTTGTACGTATGAAAATCTTCCAAAAAATAAATAAAGCAAGGCCTAATTCAATTAATTAATTTGGCTATTAGCTTATTTAGCTATGTATTTGAAGTGAAGAATACAAAATGAGGGAGTTTGATATTTCACTTGAGTTATTTGGTTGATAAGCGATTTAGAGAGGGTTTTCATATAGCATGTATAAAATGTTTATACACTTGAGGTGAAAGAGAAGTAAGATGCATACAATATTTTTAGCCATAGAGGAAGACATGTTATTGCAAACAAGAAATCTGGGTCAGAAAAAACAAGAAAATTGGAGGCATTCCATCTCCATCGTGTTAAATGAATAAACGAGATGAGACAATACCTTCGAGATTTCCTTCAATTTGCATGTTTATAAAAGAGAAGTGGAAGTGTTGTTGGGGCATATAAGGGCAAGCAGGATAGTATGATATTTATGTAATCTAGTTGTTGAATAGAGATACAAAGTAAGAAAGTGCTACGATGTATGGTTCGGGTAGGAGTTTTGGGCTTCTGCTAAAAAATGAAAGCAAAGTAAAGAGTATAATTGAAGGAAAATATACGAGGTGCATTGCTATAACTTTTATTTCAAATAGGGGGAATGGGCATTTTTAGTTTGTTGTATGTACTTGTTTAATGATTTTCTGAATATGAGAGGAATTGGAGAGTAACATAGAAGAGGGGAAGTGGAGGTTGTGTGCTCCCCTCCTCGCTAACACTCCTCCCCTAACTCTCCTCCCACCCCCTTGATTTGCATGTTTTGAACAGAGAAGTGTGTGGTTTTTGTGACTTACATAAGTAATCAGGATAGTGTAGGCATCTATGCAGTTCTACGTGTCAAATAGGGAGACAGAGCATGAGAGAGCTACAACGTGTGGGTCTTGTGTGAGTTTCAAGTTCCTGCTTAAAATAAGAATAATATGAAGGTTATAATTATGGGCGGTTGAAGAAGAGTAGACTAAGAGAATAGCTATAAATTTAATTTCAAATTGAGAGGATGGGCTTTGTTAATTTTTTGTGTGGACTAGTTTAAGGGTTTTTTGAATAAGAGAGGAAGTGGGGAGCCACAGAGAAGAGGGGAAGTGGAGGTTGTAGATTCCCCCCTACCCCCACCCCCCAGTCCAAAAAGAAAAAAAAAATCATGTGAAATGAATAAAATAAGATGAGATAGTGGCTTTGTGGGAGTTCCTTTGATTTTCATGTTTTGAACAAGAAAGTGGGAATGTTATTGCAGCTTACCAGAGCGAACATGATATTGTAAGCATTTATGCAGTTTAAGGTTGTCAAGTCCTCTTTCCAGCTGATATGAAATAAATTAATCGACATAAGGAACAAATGTTGTAGCCACAATTGAAGAATCAATTGATTGGAGATAACCATTCTCGGATTATCTGCAAGAAGAAAAATTACCTGAAAATAAATCACTGGCTCATCAAATAAAATCTAGCTTCTTAGATATTCATAAGGTGGTGGTTTCTCTAGGTTAATCTTAATTAGAGAGACTGATTTTTATAAATCCTTAGAAACATGTTCTTTAGGTTTTTCAGTTTCCACTGTCTCTTTTTCAATCTCAGTAACTTTTGAACTACATCCTCCAACTCTTTTCCACTTCTAAGTTGAATTGTTTTAACATGCTCGCTATTCTTCTCCTTAGCTTTTATCTTAGTGTTGCTAGGAAGAGTACCTTGGGGCTGATTACTAAGTGAGTTAGAAATTTGTCGCTGTTGGTTCTCTATATTCCATATTGTTTCATCTTGACTTCGTAGTTGATTCTCCATTTGCGACACAACTTCTTCCGAAGACAACTTCTTTTCCTTAAATTGTGGATTAATGTTAAAGCATGGTGGATAAGATATTCTATAGTTGGCACTACCTCGATTATTCCAATTTTCTAAAGGGTTTACTCAGTTATTTCCTCATTGTTGGTTTCCACCACCAAAATTATTATTCAAGTTAAAGTTAGGATGGTTCTTCCAACCTGGGTTGTGGAAGTTGGAATAAGGGTTGTTTGGTTTGTTGTTAATTATATTTAAGGTCTTAAATGATGAAGTGCTAGATTCAACCATTTGTCCTAATTAATTTTCCTCAATTACAAGAGATATTTGAGGTTGGTTCATTTCAATTTGATATAACTTCCAAGATATTGCTGCAACTTGAGAAGTAAGAATTGAAATCATTTTAGTATCATGCACATTGGCTACCATTCTAGGATTTACAATTTTAGAAAGGCCATTGCAAATTATTTATAATCATCTCCTCAATTAAAGAGAAAGCCTAATCAAATAGCTTCGACAAGAGTGAACCACCAACGTTGTCATCAATAATAGATCTAAGAGATCTCACTAAACCATTATAAAAAGTTTGAATAATTAATCTATTGGGGAAAACATGTGGACACTTACTAAGAAGTTCCTTGATTCTTTGTTAAGTTTCATATATTGACTCGCCTTCATACTAACAAAATGAAGTAATATAATTTTTAGGTTTAGCAGTTTTTGAAGGTAAAAAGTATTTAGCAAGAAATTTATGGGCTAAGCCATCCCAAGTCCTGATCGATCCAAATGCTAATGAATTCAGCCACATTTTAGCATTATCCCTTAAGAAAAAGGGAAAAATCCTAAGTCTAACAACGTTGTTTGACATGTAGTTTTAAGGAAATGTAGCGCAAAGTTCTAGAAAATTTTTTATGTGTAAATTTGGATCCTCAGATAGAGTTCCCCCAAATTAGTTTGCACCATTTGGATAATAACATATTTCAATTCAAATGTGTTAGCTTCTACAACAAGAATTTGTATATTTAAGTGACTTTCATATGCCGTAGGATTAGTGTAAACCCTTAATGGTATATGCGCGTTAAGATATTCATTATCTGGTATTTGACTATCTAAATTGTTTTGTTGATTATTTGTTATTCTTTCTACAAGTTGATGAAGACTTTTTTATTTTCAATTTTTTCTAAAAGCCTCTCTAATTCTGAATCATCCGGTACAAGTCCCGAAAGTTCTGTACTACACATACATAACGAAAGACTTTACTATTAATAAGAAAATGAAATATATTTTTATTTATCTTTCTAATATATATATATATATATATATATATATATATATATATATATATATATATATATATATATATATNCGTCACAATGATATAAATTCGGGTATACTTACCAGAAACTTGATCCACAACTTAGTAAATTGATTAAGCATTTAAAATTAAATATTTTTACACACCGGGGTTTTTCATGTAAGTATACGAATTGTTTCAATAATACAGATTTTTATTGAGTCTGGATTTCGATCCCACATGAAAGGTGGTACTGACTCTAATCAGAGAAGTTCTAGTTTACTATGATATGGTCTTATCTTGGAATGTAATTTAAATTAGTCTTTCTAATAGTTACATCTAAATTTAAAGGCTAATTTTAACTATTCTTGCTGATTTTTTGTGATATCAAGATATGAAAGATACAAATCTCTTGTGAGTGTATAAGTGGAAATGTAGGATATGATACTAAGAATCTAATGTGGACAGTGACAATAGGAGCATGAATCTAAATTACCCACTTCTGAGTGTGTAACAATGTTTGGTTTAACTCAGTAAATGTTTCTTCCTGTCACCCTATAAACTCCTAAGTTAAATCCCCTCAAAACTTATGTTCCTATCTAATTGCATTGTCCTATGAACTACTTTTTCTTCTCCCATAAGTTCAATGTGATTTTTCCTAGTTGATAAAGTCCAGTCTTTCCAAACTTTATGGGTTTAAAATAGTTTTAACACACAAAATGACCAAATTAATTAGTAAATTAAACATGAAGTAAAAAAGATCACATTAAGATTAAAAGTTTAATTCTATAAGTATCTTTACATCCTACATTTCCTACATATGCATCACAAGAGAGAGGTAAATGAAACCTACTCATTAAGCATGAAGAACATGATGGAAACCTTCATTAAACAACAAAATAAATCCACTAAGTATGTGTTGCAAAAATTACAAGACAAATGTAAATGCAATACTTAGCTTTTCTTCTCATAAGAGATGAAAAGTTCCTCCCAACATTGGATCCAAGTCTTTCTTGCACTGATGAATTGATACCCTTACAATATTCACCTCACCATGCACTCGAGAACATGTGGTAAACATACAAACCATAAGTTTTGCTAGAATTTTGTAGCCTTCCTCTACACTTTCCTTGGCTTCCCAGATGTTCCTACTTCTCTCTGATGCTTCCCCTTCATTCCTCCTCTCTTTACTTCTTGCCAAATCCCATGTCAAAATGCTTAAGATCATCAAATAACTCTCAAATTCACGGTTCAACAACTATAGAAAATGACTGTAACTTGGCACCGAGAACTTGGCTTCTAAGCGCCGCCTTCTTTGTTGGATGCATAATATTCTAACGCCTAGGCACCCAAAAGCCGGCGTTAGGGTGCTTGAATGGAATTTCTTGGCCCCCAAAATCCGGCACTTAGGCGCCTGTTATGTTAAATCCAAGTTTTCTTCATTCAACTCTTTTTTGCTCATTTTTAATCCTGCTTTGCTCCAAGTGTTGTACATGTTGTACCTATACAAAAAATACTAAAATATCTTTCTTTAAAGTGCAGTTTCATATAAAAATAAGTGTAAAAAACCAAGGAAATAAAACATGCTTTAGGACATATCATATGTTCAAAAGAAAATATCTGAAATGATATATAATAATTAAAATAAATGATACATCTTAAAGAAAAACATTTTATTGGAGAAGATTTAAATGAAAATTTTAGTAGAGTGGTAGAGGATTTTAAAATAATCACCATGATTTTGGTTTTAGATAGAACCATATTAGATTTTGCTTTAGTGTATGATTTTTTTATTATTATTATTTTAATTAAGAAAATAGATGAGCATATTATTATTTATAATAATAGATATAATAAAACACAAATTGATTATTTTCTTATGGGAAAAGAAATCATCGAGAATGTAAAGATTGTAATGTCATTCCAAGTAAAAATTTAAGCACCCAACTTCGATTAGTAGTTCTGAATTTTATGATGAAGAGTTGTAAGATAAAGAATACAACAAAATAATATCCTAGCCATAAATGGGGAACCTAAAAGAAACATATAAGATTATTTTTATGAGTAAACTTTAAGATTTGAGATGTTCATGAAGAAACTAATTCTATGTGGAATAAAGTAACAAACACTATTAAACAAATGACAAAAGATGTACTTGGGGATCAAAAGGGAAAAAAATTTAATAAAAATAGTTGGTGGTTGAATAATAATGTGTAAGAAAAAATAACATATAAAAAGTTGTGCTATAAAATTAATTTAAATGTAAGAGCTTAGAGAACTGAGAAAAATATAAGGTGGCCCGTAGGAAGTCTAAAAGATCAATTTATGATGCTAAAAAATCGGTTTTTAGTGATTTTTATAATAAATTAGATACTAAAAAGATAAAAAAATATATGTATAAACTAGCCAAACAAAGAGAAAATAAAAGTAACGATTTAATTCAAGTAAAGTGTATTAATGATAAAAATCAATAAGTATTTTTTAAAAGAAGATATTCAACATAGGTGGATGGACAATTTTGTAAACTTTTCAATAAAATTTCTAAAATTACAATCAACCTTAGTGATCTTAATATCATTAATAATAATAAAATGTTTTATTTTTACCGTTAAACTATCAAAAAGAAAGTTGAGGAGGCTTTAAAGAAAACCAATAGTGGAAAATCAGTAGAACCTAATGATATCCCTATTGAAGTATGAAAATATATATGAGATTTGGGAGTTACTTGGCTTACTAAACCCTTTAATATTACTTAAAAAAAATAAAAAGATTCATGAGGAAGAGTATTTTGGACTTCATTTTTAGGAATAAAGGGTATGCACAAGAGTGTACAAATTATAGAGAAATTAAGTTATTATGTCACACTTTAATATTATGGAGAGGGTTATTGAATATATATTAAGGCGTGATGCAAATATTTCTCATATTAGTTTGGATTTATGTCGGACATGTCTACAATGGAAGCTATACATTTATTGAGAGGTTTGATGGAGAGAAACAGAGCGAGTAAGGAGGATCTACATATGATTTGTATTGCCTTAGAAAAGCTTACAATAAAGTTCTAAGAGAAGTCCTTTGGATGGTTCTAGAGAAAAGAAAGTGTTGATATAACTTATTTTTAAATCATTAAAGATATGTATACTAGAGTTGTTACTTGTGCTCAAATAGAAGGAGGATTGACCAAGTATTTTTCCTATTTCATTTGGATTATAGGGATCAACTTTACGCCCATATTGTTTTGCTTTAGGGTCTGTTTGGGGCAGCTTATAAATGCGGGCGACGTTTTCAAGATGCCGCCGTACTGTTTGGTTCGCGCGTTTTGCCAGTTTATCCGAAACTGCGTTTGAGTTTTTATACTAAACGCAGGCGGCGGGTCGACCCCTGCGGCCAGCCCGCGGGCTTCGTTTCAGGATAATCAACTTATCCTGAAACGCACAAGCTGCCCCAAACAGACCCTTAGTTATTGATTTTCTTACTCGACATTTATAAGAGAATGTACATTGGTGTATGCTTTCACTCATGATATCCTTCTTGTGGATAAGACTAGATAACGAGTTTAGTAAAAAACCTGAATTATAGAAGTCTACATTGAAGTCTAAAGGCCTTTGTTTAAGTAGATCTAAAACTGAATACATGGAGTGCAATTTTAGTAGTAGAAGCTCTAGTGGCAGAGTTGTATCTATGGGGGAATCAAATCAATAATAGGTTTAAACGTTTTAGATATCTTAAGTCTATTTTTTAAAGTGATGGTGATATAGATGAGGATGTTATTAGTAGAATTCAAAATGGTTGGTTGAAGTGGGGGAATGCATGAGGCCCATTGTGTGATAAAAAAGTATCGCTTAGGCCTTAAGGAAAATTTTATAAGATGGCGATGAGGCCTGCAATGCTTTATGGTGAAGAATGTTGCCTTTAAAAGAGAAAACATAAAACAAAGTTAAGTGTAATGCTCAAGTGGATGAGTGACTTGACACTTTGAGACAAAATGCGAATAAAATCTACCTGTGAAAGAATTATACAAGATTGGATAGTGGTCTTATGATCCACTTAGAAAAGAAGATGTTTTAGATTTGACTTATGTTAAGAGAGTTAAAGTTAGATTTAATATATTATATAAAAAAATCTTAATTATTAGAATTAAATGAAAAAATGACAGGACATAATAATTGGACATAATGAAGAAAAAAAATTCACGTAGCAGACTCCAATGCTTCTTCTTCTTCTTTCTCCTTCTTGTTTAGTGTAATCCTCTCCATGCAATCGAGTGTAAACGAGCTCAAAGGAAGAAGCGGCTCGAATGTTAGGTGCGAGAAAAAAACGGAGACGAAGTAATAAAGTGATCTGCGAGAAGGACGACAACTGAAACGTCGAGAAGCAGAGCTGAGACGTTACAAATATCGCCGACGATGATGCGTTGCCTGCTTTTGCTCTTCCGTGGAGGTGAACATTCCTCCATTCAGGTAAGCCCGGCCCTGTCCAGGCGGAGACGTCCTTTCTGCTATCTGTCAGCTTTTGCGCTTCTAGGTTTCTCTTCGAGTTTTCTACCTTTCTGGATTGCTGGCTGATCAGTGATTTCTGCTGGCAGAATGACAAAATTGTTTTTCGTGAAGAAAACGGTGGCAATGGTGGCCATGGATGCAGAGCAGGCATCCCAAGTTCAGGTTACTAGAAGAGGTTCCCAAATTGCAGGTTTTACTGCTTAAAAGGTTGATCTCGGTAATCTTGTCTTTTTTCTTGAATTTATATTTTGATTAATTTGTAGCCTTTGGAATTCTACGATTGAAGGAATGAAATAGTTTTGTAGGGTTCGTGTTAATTGAAGTGATTGAAGATTTTGTAAAGGTGGGAAATGTATGGAGAGTGTATTCTTCTATTTTCTTGTACTAATTGTGTGCATATAAGAGAGCTTATTGTCACGGATAAAAAAATCCCACATCGGCTAGGTGTTGGGCCGAAAATCAGTATTTAAGTTCTGGGCTGCCCACCACCCCTAAGAGCTCNTATTGAAGTGATTGAAGATTTTGTAAAGGTGGGAAATGTATGGAGAGCGTATTCTTCTATTTTCTTGTACTAATTGTGTGCATATAAGAGAGCTTATTGTCACGGACAAAAAAGTCCCACATCGGCTAGGTGTTGGGCCGAAAATCAGTATTTAAGTTCTGGGCTGCCCACCACCCCTAAGAGCTCTTTTGGGAGGTGACAAGTGGTATTAGAGCAGATTACTGCCTGTCAGGTGTGCGGACTTTCCATGATCAAGTGGGACATTCAGTGGAGCCGATCCGTGACGAAGGCGTCACGTGATTGGGTGGAGGAGAATGTCACGGAAAAATAGTCCCACATCGGCTAGGTGTAAGACCGAAAAATAATATTTAAGTCCTGGGCTGCCCATCACCCCTAAGAGCTTTTTTGGGAGGTGATAGTATGCTTACTTATATGCTACTTAGTCTGAAGATGCTTCTTTACTTTATAGGTGCAATTGTTGCTTAAAAATTTTCACACATTTCACTTCGTTCCTAAGTCCTAACTTCTTATCATATTTGGGGTTCTTATTAGAAATCGACAATATTTCTCATTCATTAGCTCCAATCATGCCACTAATTCAAATTTTGCTCTAAACACCGTCATTGCTGGTCTCAAGTCAGGATGTGAAAAGTGGAGGATTGCGTTAGGTAGTCGACAGACAACGTAAAACTTGTCGAACAAATCACGACATAAATCTTTTGTGTAAGTGCTAGGGCGTCCTCTGGAAGCGACGCGCTGTATGACCTGAATACAGTAAAAAGTGTGCAAGGGCCGCTACACCAACGCTGGGTGTNATCTCAAGTCAGGATGTGAAAAGTGGAGGATTGCGTTAGGTAGTCGACAGACAACGTAAAACTCGTCGAACAAATTACGACATAAATCTTTTGTGTAAGTGCTAGGGCGTCCACTGGAAGCGACGCGCTGTATGACCTGAATACAGTAAAAAGTGTGCAAGGGCCGCTACACCAACGCCGGGTGTAGTGACAAATAAACAAGGGTTCTCACATTACAAACAGATGTGGGTAAATAAGTTAGTCCATGAAACTAATAAAACTAATATTAGGATATGGTTTTGGAATATAAGTACTCTGAATGGTAAATTTATGAAATTAGTTGATATTATGATGCATACAAATATTAATATCTTATGTATTCAAGAAAATAAATGGGTTGGAGAAAATGCTAAGGAGATTGATCTTAGATTTTAAACTTTGGTATTCTGGTACGAGTCACACTAAAAATGATGTAGGTGTAATTATATATAAGAGTCTGAAAAATAAAGTTGTATAAATTAATAGAGTTGAGATAGAATTATAGCCTTTAAGATTATTATTAATACTAAGATTTTTAATATTATAAATGCTTATGCTCCTCAAGTAGGTTCAGATATAGAGTCTAAAGATAAATTCTGGAATGACTTAGAAGACTTAATAAAAATGATACTTCTTGAAGAAAAATTTTTTATTGGAGGAGATTTAAATGGACATGTCGGTAGAGTGATAGAAGATTTAAGAAATATTCATGGTGGCTACGGTTTTGAAGTGACTAAAGAAGAAGTTAGAGTAATGTTAGATTTTGCTTTAACTTATGACTTTGTTATTACTAATACTTTATTCAAGAAAAAAGATGAGCATCTTTTTACTTATAAGAATGCATCTAATAAAACACAAATTGATTATTTTCTTATGAGAATAAGAGATCGTCGAGATTATAAAGATTGTAAGGTCATTTCGATTGAGGATTGAAGTATCCAACATCGATTATTAGTTCTAGATTTTATGATGAAGAGTTGTAAAATAAAGAAAATTAAGACTCATCATCGTAAAATTAGATGAGGGAACCTAAAAGACACAAATAAAATTATTTTTATGGTAAAATTCAAGATTTTAAAATTTTGGATGTTCATGAAGAAGGAAATGCTATGTGGGATAATGTAACAAACACTATTAAACAAGTAACAAAAGATGTACTTAGAGAATCAAAAGAAAAAGTTTCTATAAATAAAAATAGTTGGTGGTGGAATGATAATGTGCAAGAAAAGTTAAATAAAATAAAGTGTATTAAAAATGAAAATAAAAAGTGTTTTTCTTAGAAAAAAATATTCAACACAGGTGGATGGGTTATTTTGATAAACGTTTTAATGAAGTTTTTGAAAATACGATCGATCTTAATGATCTTAATATCATTAATAAAATAAAACGTTTCATTTTTACAGTCGCATTAATAAAAAAAAAAGTTAAAGAGACTTTAAAGAAAATCAAGGGTGGAAAGTCTGTGGACCTGATGATATCGCAATTGAAGTGTGGGAATTTTTAGGAGATTTAGGAGTTTCTTGGCTTATTAAAGTTTTTAATATTATTTTAAAAACTAAAAAGATGCTTGAGGAGAGGAGACAGAGTATTTTGGTCCCCATTTTTAAAAATAAAGAGGATACACAAAAGTGTGCAAAGTATACAGAAATTAAGTTGATGTGTCATGCTTTAAAATACGGGAGAGGGTAATTGAGCATAGATTAAGACTTATTATGAAGATTTCTCATAATCAATTTGGATTTATGTCGGNGCACAAAAGTGTGCAAAGTATACAGAAATTAAGTTGATGTGTCATGCTTTAAAATATGGGAGAGGGTAATTGAGCATAGATTAAGACTTATTATGAAGATTTCTCATAATCAATTTGGATTTATGCCGGGTAGGTCTACTATGGAAGCTATACATTTATTGAGAGGTTTGATGGGGAAGTTTAGAGATAATAAGGAGGATCTACATTTGAGTTTTATTAATTTAGAAAAAGCTTACGATAATGTTCCTAGAGATATCCTTTGGAGAGTTCTTGAGAAGAAAGGTGTTG
>JXCR01122200.1:12468-54766 GCA_002079205.1 Phalaenopsis hybrid cultivar
TTTATAAGGAAAAATTAAAGTTATGGCATGATCGGAAGATTAACCAGAAGAACTTTGAACCAGGACAAGAAGTTTTACTTTACAATACTAGACTGAAGTTATTTCCTGGGAAATTGAAGTCTCGTTGGTTAGGACCCTTTACTGTGACTCAAGTTTATACTTACGGAGCTGTTGAGATTGAAGATCAAAAGACTGGAAATAGATTTAAAGTAAATGGACACCGATTAAAACCATATTTTTGAGAGTAAAAGACTAAATTTTAAAGAGATTTTAATGATCAGTCAACCTGAATGACACCTTAATAGGTCGGGCTGACGACGTTAAACCAAACGCTTATTGGGAGGCAACCCATATTTATCTTTACTTTTATTACAATTATAGTAGTTTGTATTTGAAATTATCGTTATTTTGTGATAGTATTAAGCTCCACTACTCTTATTTACCCTTGAATCATCATAAATATTGGATCCATAGAGAAAAATTGGAACGCATTCAGACTAGAGCAAAACTGTGCAATTTTTGCCTTGGGCGCCAACGGCGCCCTCAACGCCACCGACGGTGGGTATTTTCCTGAGAGCCCAAGCAAAAATAATACAGAGGCTCACCAACGGCGCCCTCGACCTCGCCAACGGCGAAACCCGTGAGATGGCGGTTTCTTGGGTTCAAATGGCGGTTTTTGGCAGTTTTTGGGCGGGAGTTGTCCTTTTAAACTCCAAATTTTGATTCCTAGTTCATATTTTCCCCTAAAAATGAAGTGAAACTCCACCAATTTCATTTCTATGGCGTCCAATTCCCCTGATAATCCCAGAATGCGAGTTTTCAATTGGCAAAAATTTATTAGTGCGGAAGCGCAGCGAATCTTCAACAAGTTACTAACGAAGAAAAGATTGATCAAGGAACGAGGATTCGTAAATCGTGGATTGAATAATCCCACGATAGCAATTGAAAAAATGATAGTGCGGCAAAGATGAGAAGTGATGCGCTACATTACCTCCGCCGTGGTTGTTCCTGTGGTAAAAGAATTTTATGCAAATTTACATGAAATCAACCAGGGAGTTGTTTATGTGCGAGGAAGATGGATCACTTTCACTCCTGCACGGATCAATGAGTTATACATGATAGAGAACATTCTTGTCTGCCACTATTCCAATTTTATCCCAACAAGAAACCAAATGAATGAAATTTACCAATATTTAACGGACAAAACTGACGACTAGGAAACAAGAGAAAACGGGTATGTTAGTTTTTCTCCGACACCCCTAAATCCCATTTCGAAACATTGGCACTTTTTCATTTCTGCGAAACTGTTGTCGACAATGAAGATCGATAAAGTTTCTAAAGAAAGTGCTATTTTGAATTACTGCATCCAAAGAGTACTGTCGATCGATATTGGATCAATAATTGTGAAGTCAGTTTTGGGCCTGATCGTTCATGGATCTTGTCGATCAACATTGGATCTATAATTGTGAAGTCGGTTTTGGGCCTGATCGTTCATGGATCAACTATGGCCTTAGACACCCTTCCACAATTTTCTCACTTTGCAGTCAGTTCCAAGTGTCCTACGAAAATTGGGAAACTGTACTTGTACCTTGAAAGCCTTTGGACCTAACTGAGATATTACCAGCTTTTGAAGATGAAAATGACATGGCCATTATAGTAGATCAATCATCTCAGAATTCACTAAAAATTGGGAAAAGGTACTGCTACCTTGGAAGGCTTTGGATCCAACTGAGAGATTCTCAGTTTTTGAAGATGAAAATGACATGGCAATTATAGTATCAGTTCAAACCCTTAATTTCTGATAAAACTCTGGTGATCCTGCGCAAAATCAAGAAATTGGAGAAGGCGGTACAAAATGTCATGAATGCAATTAATAATATCTCTAATTTCTTCGATCATCTAGACTGTAGGATGAAAGAACATTTTGATCATTCTGGACATTTAGAAGATAGTTTGATACGACTGATGAGGAGGTGAAATTAATAGAGGAGGATTTTACTGAAGAATTTCCATTCTGACCCCTCTACAACCTCTTCGTTCATGTACAATCAATGGGTGATCTCAGAGGAGAATCTAGTACTGAATCTGAAGATTAGTAGATTTATATTACTACCTATTTGTCTATCTATGTAATTTGAACTTTGTATTTTCTTTGCTTTAGAATTATACTTTTAGATCTCTGTATAGTTGAGACTAAGCATAGGATGTTTTGTTTTCAGCGTTTTGAGCATTCTGGCTTGGATTGCCACGCTGAATCAATGTGTTGAGGTTGAGAAAATACCAGACTTAGGTGTGTTATGTACCCCTTGGAATTTATATATAAATGTGATGTTTTGTGTTGTGAAAGTTTATATGTGCTAAGTACATCATTTATTCACTTAAAATTATGTCTATAATCATTAAACGGATGTCGTTTAGGCTTGGAATTGATCGAAATTGCAAAAATCCAGAATTTGGACAAAATCAATAGAGCCCGCCGACGGCGCCCTCAACGCTGCCGACGGTGGATTTTTCCAGAGACTTAGGATTTAATTCCAATAGAGCTTGCCGACGGCGCCATCGACCCCGCCGACGGCGAGCTCGCGAAAAAACGCCTTTAACTACAACTTTGACCGGTCAACCCCCACTATTCATCATCCGCTTCTTCCTAAAAATGCAATTTTTGACCTAGGGCTTGAGAGATCTTGGATTGGCAGGCGATTTCAAGGCTTTTTGACACCGGATTTGATCATCTCTAGGTAAGAGCTTCACTCCAAAAGCTAAAAATATTTGATTTTCACTATGGATTTCTTCCACATTGAGGAGATCCAAAAATTTTGAGAATGTGAAGAAAATATTGGGCAGAAATGATTTCTTCCACATTTAGGAGATCCCAAAAATTTGAGAATGTGAAGAAAATATTGGGAAGAAATTGATGGAACTTAGTTTTTGAAAATGTGAAGAAAATATTGGGAAGAAATTCATGGATCTTAGTGTTGAAATCTTAGAATTACTTTTAGAAGCCATTCTTTGAATATTTGAAGTATATTTTTGGAATTTTTCTATAATTTGACTAGATTGAAATGGCTCCACGACAAAAGAGACGGGTTGAGTTTGACGAGTCTCGCTTTGTCAATGTGACGGCTCAAACAAGATTTACTTTTGTATTTAAAGGAAAGAAGTGTATACAAGATCGAGTTTTTGAGAGTCCTGGTGGAGAAATTGAACGAGTTATTGCCGAGAGGAGGTGGGAAAACTTTTGTTACACCACAAATAAAGCTGATGCAAATGTTGTGAAGGAGTTCTACGACAATGTAATATATTCTGAAGATGGAATCGTTCAAGTGTGTGGATTTCCTATTGAATTTACTGCTGTCTGCATCAACACCTTTTACGAAGTCCCAGACTCTTATAGTTGCCATTATGAATCCTTTAGTACAATGGAAGGCCCCCTGAATGATGTGATCAACTTTCTCACTGATGGGAAAGGANCAATTAGGCCCCATGATGAGAACCCGCATCATGTGCCTAAATATTCGAGAACCCAGAGCCACTGGGATCGAACCCGTGACCTGAGGGGGGGACTTACAGTCAACCCGGCCAACCAACCTTTATCATGATTCTCAAACAACCATGACAAATACTAACTATTCTTCATATTGATTCTGCAGCTTGTGCTTGTAAATCCGGTTGCCGGCGTAGCGGAGAAACTGTATCTATCAGATGCTTTGGAGAAACTTGGATCTGAATGTATTTATATGCGTGTTAGTGAGGCAGTTATGGCAACCTCCTGCAAGTTGAAAGGCCAACCATAACGAAATGAAGTTTTCATAACGAGGATTCATGAATAGATTAAGAAGACTAATCTCATGTTTAATTGCAGCAGCTCTTCCAAGAAGAGGTTTTGGAGAAAAATTAAATGGAAAAATATGGCCAAGTTATTAGGAAGACCTTTCATGTAAAGCTTTTCTGATCTGAAGTAGGATCATTGCTTCGTTTAAGATTTGTGCTGGAAATATGCCAATATTTATTCTTTAGAATTCTGTCAAAGAGCCTTCGAAATTCTCCAGTGCTTGGATAAAGCTTCCCTCATTTAATTAAATAAATTAACCCAAAAAAAATCAGCTAAATTAATCAAAAAAATAGAACTATAGAACACATGTAGTAAAGATAGAACCTATTGCACCCATTCCAAAAACAATGGACACACTAAAGAGAAGTGTTATGTACAAAGGGCACAAACAAGTTCCCCCAAGGCTAAGAAATAAATGCAAATTGGGTTGGTCCTACAACACATAATACATACACTACTAGCAGCAAAGATACAAAAGATGAGGTCGGTTTTCGTCGAAGTCTATATTACGACTAATAAAAAAGCTCATGGATTTCTTTTCTAGGCACCAAAACACAAGCACAAGAGAGAATGAAAGTCTATTAAACTTTGTAGGTATGCTTGAATGCAGTATTACTTCATAACAAAAGACATGTAACCAACACTAGTGTTACTCAACCCAATCACACCAAAATCAATATCAATCAGACCAGAGATGTGAAATAAAACTAAAAATTCCCTTTATATGTTATACACTTTTTTCTTGAATTTGATTATAATTTTGTTTCAATTTGCACCTTTATGAATGATAACATGCTACCTATCACATTCTTGTGTGATTGTTTCATGATTCAANGTAAAAATTTCTTCTTTTTTTTCTTTAGATCTCACTAATGATTAAATATTTAAATCAAAATCCAAATATGTCACATATCATATTCATCAATTTTGGGGCCACATTTGATTGATTGTAAAACCTTCATCCTTTCATTGTTTCATATTCGTTAAACGAAGGTTTTGTGCGCCGGTCAACACGCTTCATTGCATAAATATTATTTGATAACATAGTTAAATTTTATCTTCATGAAACTTCTCAAGAGAAATAAAGCTAAATCTCACATCATGCGCACTTATCAGTCTATTTTTTTCCATTTTTTTTGTTATAGATAGAAGCTTCGTGCTTTATCAGACATTTATTGGATTGGACTCTATTTTTAATTGCCTATTTTTCGATAAATTATTTCATACGTACACTATATGTAGAAATGTAATGCATATGATATCCGATCTCTACCGTCCATCAAATTTTTTAAAATAAAAATTAAAAATAGCGTCCACTGTTATACATATTTGCTGTGATGAACGGTAGTGCTGTCAAAACGGTTCGTTGTTCACGAACAACTCGTGTTCGGCTCGTTAAGAAGCTCGTGTTCGACTCTTNCCTTCTTTTTTTTCTTTAGATCTCACTAATGATTAAATATTTAAATCAAAATCCAAATATTTCACATATCATATTCATCAATTTTGGGGCCACATTTGATTGATTGTAAAACCTTCATCCTTTCATTGTTTCATATTCGTTAAACGAAGGTTTTGTGCGCCGGTCAACACGCTTCATTGCATAAATATTATTTGATAACATAGTTAAATTTTATCTTCATGAAACTTCTCAAGAGAAATAAAGCTAAATCTCACATCATGCGCACTTATCAGTCTATTTTTTTCCTGCTTTTTTTATAGATAGAAGCTTCGTGCATTATCAGACATTTATTGGATTGGACTCTATTTTTAATTGCCTATTTTTCGAAAAATTATTTCAGACGTACACCATATACATAAATGCAATGTATATGGTGTCTGATATTCATCGTCCATCAATTTTTTTTTTAAAAAATAAAAAATAGGGTCCACCGTTATACATATTTGCTGTGATGAACGGGTGCTGTCAAAACGGTTCGTTGTTCACGAACAACTCGTGTTCGGCTCGTTAAGAAGCTCGTGTTCGACTCTTTCGCTAAGTTAACGAGCCGAACACGAACAACACGAACATATATTTGTTCATTCATGATCGGCTCGTTTTGACTCAAAATACTATTAATCAATTATATATATATATCTTTGTTGATTAGTATTTTAAAAAAATTTAATTCACTACAAGGTTATAAAGATTTATAATCAATTAAAAGTATTAATGAAGAAAAAGAATAAAAATTATTAATTTAGANAAATACTATTAATCAATTATATATATATCTTTGCTGATTAGTATTTTTAAAAAATTTAATTCACCACAAAGTTATAAAGATTTATAATCAATTAAAAGTATTAATGAAGAAAAAGAATAAAAATTATTAATTTAGATTCAAATGATGTTTTAAACATTGCCCCAATCCTTAACATCTTATGGCTACGTGATTAGGGTTGTCAAAACGATTTTTTGTTCGTGAACGGCTCATGTTCTACTCGCAAAGCAAACGAGCAGAACACGAGCGAGTCTGCCCCTAATGAACGGTGGAAATCAGACACTATATGTATTTTTATATATCGTATAGAATAATTTTTCCTATTTTTCACTTGTACCTTGTTCGGCCGTAGCGTCCAAAAGTTAGTGGTGGATACCATAAAAGCCGGAGTTTTCCTGCAGGAGTCTAGTTGGGCTGACTTTTAAAATTATTTTTAATTTTTAATTTTTTATTTTATTTTATTTTTATTGTGGCCTTCAAATGTGGNCCCTTAACATCTTATGGCTACGTGATTAGGGTTGTCAAAACGATTATTTGTTTGTGAACAGCTCGTGTTCGGCTTGCTAAGCAAACGAGCCGAACACGAACACACTTTTTGAGCTTGAAATATAAACGAACGGCTCTTTTACACCCCTAATGAACGGCGGAAATCAAACACTGTATGCATTTCTGCATACTGTATATAATAAATTTTCCTATTTTTCACTTGTAGCTCGTTCGGCCGTAGCGTCCAAATGTTAGTGGTGGATACCATAAAAGCCGGAGTTTTCCTGCGGCAGTCTCATTGGGCTGACTTTTATTTTATATTTTATATTTTATATTATATTTTATATTTATTTTATTTTTATTGTGGCCTTCAAATGTGGCAGAAGTATGATTTCATCCAACCATGGATTGAGGTGGAAAACGAATTGTTCAAACATTTTCTGCCTCAAAACTATTTAGTTATGTTGGAAATTCGTCTACTTGAAAAGATATGTTTTTTTTGTTGAATACTAATTTGTCCATGGAATCAAATCCAAGGAGTAGAGACAATAAATGGGGGGGAAAGGAGCTGTAGAAAAAAGAGGGATATGGAAAGGATGAAGTATGAGTTCTCATAATAGCTATATTTTTGGAAGAAGTCGTTTTTTTTTTTTTTTACTTCTCTCTCCATCTTCATGTGGGGGTGTTTTTCTTTTATAAAATGTAAATAGGTTATGATTACAATCGGATTTGAATGGATTTATGGCTACTTTGATCTGTCATCTAGTATCTGTCGTGTACATGTTATATTTTCTATGGTGTTTAATCTACTCTCGATGCCATATTTGACTTTCTATTCTCTGTGCACTTCGTCGGATCGCATCTTTGTCAATCTATTTGGCCATGGATGTGTTCTTAGAAGAGTTGTAATATGATAGTTGTTCTAGAGAGCTCTTCTGAGCAAGATACTTTCTTGAAGTAGTTTTGAGAGAAAACTCTCTGTAGAGAGTGGTTTTCATGTCTATTCTTTCGGACAAGCTCAAAAGTTCTATTGGATTAGTGGATGAGTCAGCAAATTCAGCTACTATCCAAGATGAGTTCAATGATTGGACGAGTCCAGTTGTTCACTTGGATGATTTTAGATCGTGGACAAGTAGAAGAGTTTAATCTCTGTAGTAGTGGACGAGTTCAATTGCTCTCCTAGAGGAGTTCAGTTGTTCTCCTGGACGAGTGGTTGAATTTAGCTCTAGGACGAGTGGATGAGTTTACCTGCTTTAATTGACAAGTTTAGATGCTCTACTTGATTAGTGGACGAGTTCAAAACTCTCTTAAACAAATTCAACAGCTCTCCAAGATCAACTGAGTTGTGTGCATTGAAACTCTAGCGCAAAATTTTAGCCATACAATTCTCAATAAAACTCAGACTAGAATAAATCATATGGTGGAAAAAAAGTATAAATGATGAAAGCTTACTTGATAAAAGGGCAAGAGAAGACACACATTAATTGAGTATTTAGATGGAGTATGAGATGAATTATTGCATCATGAATACTATTTTATGATATATAGAGAGAAAAATATATATGTAAGTTGTGATGTAAATTTATATTTTAGTATGGAGACTTGTTAATGTGGCATGTGGAGGTAGCCTAAGTGCTAGATTCAATTTTAAGGACAAATCAAACTTGAGAGGACTTTGATAGTTTTGAAGGCCATAAAGACCTTCAATTATATCATTTTCCATGAAGTTATGTAGTAATAATATCATTAAGATTGTGCCTTAATTGTATGTGTTTACGTAAACTATATGTACTATTTATGTTAAAGTCAAATATTTGCTTATGTGAAATCAAGGTACACTTATGTGGCGTAATGGAGTACTGACTTGGTAAATACATGGAGTGAAAATTTATGGAAAGGTGGTTTGGACACCAACCCTTTGCGATGGTTCTAAGAGAGGGTAAGCCACTCCCTCTCTCCCTGTCCTTGGGTAGTTACATTGGTAGTAAAGAGGTGCTTAGCATTTTATTTGAAAACTTCTTTGCTCTGAATTGAAACATTATTGGTTGACTGGGAGAAATATTTGATAAAGAATTCTTCATTAGTTTGAGGCTTGCTAGCTGACCACCAAAGAGATTTGGTTATCACCTTATAAACCTACTTTGGGAAATAGAAGTTTTCCTTTTTTGAGCTTATTTCTTGCAAATCTAGAGATAATTGTTCCAGTGGTATTTTATAATTTACGTCAAAAAAAAAAACCCAAAATCTTGTGTTTTATCCAGTAGTTTTGGTTTTAAAGAGACAATCCCTTAATATATTTTTCGGGAAAAAACCTACATTGGCCTTGGCTATTTGTCCAATTTAACCAACAAAATTATCTCAAAAAATTTCAAATTGGATATCATACTATTTTTTCTTTCCCTAATTAAAAAATATAATAAAACACCTACAATATTAAGTTAAAATTATTGGATAAAATGTAGCCCAAGAAAAACCCTAGTTTTTTTCTAGTGTTTCCTATTTCTATTTTTCAAAGTTTCATGTCCTCAAATCCTTATCACCAATGGTCCAAACCAAACAAAACTCTTTGATTCATAATAGAATGTTTTAAATACTCTCTCCAATTTAAATTACAAAATTTGAAAATCTCTACAAAAATATATAGCCCTTTTGCCAAATTAAGCAATATCTAGAGGCAACTATTTTATCTCCAGTAAACCATTGTTTATCTATATCAAATCAATCCTAGAACTTCTTTAAAGAATAATACTAAGCTTCTTTGATCATCATTCTTGAGAATCATATGCATTCATTGTCACATTATGACTTTAATCTTATTGAAGTAGGTTTTGACACTATTAGAAAAGTGTTTTTCTGCCTAGGATCCTAATATTTGCTTTATATATTGTCACATTATGACTTTAATCTTTTCTGAGCTTTCCTCCTCCATATTGTCTTGACTCCCCTCTACCATAGCTATACGCAATCCACCCTTGCTGCACCTCCCTTTTGCGATTGACCACACTCCTCTTGTTTGTTCGTCAAAGCTTTATTCTCTGTCACCTCCACTTCCTAATGTAGAAATCGGATATTGTTAATCCTATTACAATAGCTTTAACTGGTTTAAACTATAATTTTTAGGTCCAAGGAATGAAAAGCATCTTGATCGGTCGCAAATTATGGTGTATTGGTACTGGAGATATCAATAAACCAACCAAACAACAAAATGAAACTGATGACAAATTTGTTGACCGCCTTGAAGATTGTGATGGCAAAAACCATCAAATTATTACTTGGTTTTGTAACACCTCCATTTCATCCATTCATATCTAATTTGTTGGTTATGAAACTGCAAAGAAATTTGAGAGTTCTTGGCCAATAGATATCAGACCACTGAACTTGCTCATTACTTTTAGTTATGAACTACGCTTCATAATCTGAAACAAGAACCTAGTCAATCTGTGAATGACTTTCTTGCTCAAGTTCAATTGATTTGAAATCAACTATCTCAGGTGAAAGTACGTGTAAACCATCTTCATCTTATTCAAGTTCTCATGGTTGTTCGACTTAAATATGAAGTTGTTCGAGCCTCTCTTATGCACCAAGATCCTCTTCCTACATTGGATAAGGTTGTACAGGAAATCATTTTCGAAGAAACTCGCCTTAATCTGGACAAGAACTCAAATTTTGAAATTGCACTCTCAACTACTCGTCTCTCATATTAGAAATCTGGCAACAACACATGTAAGAATTGCAAACAAACTGGTTCATGTTTTTGTTAATTCTCCGACTGCCGAATGCAGATTTTGTCATACTCATGGTCATATTCTTGAGAATTGCTCGACTCATCCTCCACGACCAAAAAGTGGAGTCTATAAACCCAAGATCATCTCAAAGCCTGACATTACTCCCGTCTCTGCTGCTACCACTAATAGTTATATCGCTATCACTATGAGTGATATTGAAGCACTATTCAAATAAGTTATCTCTTCTAATTTATCTACGGCCATATCTATCACTCCAGGTAACCCTCATTGGTTTTTTGACTCTGTCTGTTGTAACTATATGATTAATAATGTTAAACTATTGTCCATCACATCACCAATTTCTTTCTTGTCACTGATCCACACTGCCAATGGTAGCAAAATAAATATCACTCACACTGTTCATGTATCTATCTCCAATCTTAGTATTCCTGAAACCTATTAAATCCATAACTTAGCCCTCAATCTTATCTTTATTGATCAGTTATGTGAGCAAGGGCTAAATGTTAACTTTTCCCCTTCATGTTGTCAGGTACAGGATCCACAAATGGGACATATTCTAGAACAGGACGCAAGGTAGGTCGATTATTTTAGCTTGTATCTCTGCATCTTCCCCAGAAATTTATGTCTACTGCTACAACTACCAACTCTTCTATTCACCAATAACATCTTCGTCTTGGTCATACCTCAGCCAATAAAACTAAACCTTTAATTACATGTGGCTTGTTAGGATCTACAAAGTTTGAGTCATTTAATTGTTTACATTGTCAACTTACAAAAACACAAGAATTGTCATTTAATCTTAGTAATTCAATTTCAGAAAGTCCTTTTGGCTTAATTCATTCAACCACTGGGTTTCTGTCCCTATTCCTTCAATAAATGGCTTTCATTATTTTGTGTTATTTATTGATGATTATTCTCATTTTGCATGAATCTGTTTTTTGAAAAATTGATCTGATTTTGCAAAAATTTACACTTCATTTGTTGATATGATTAAAACTCAATTCTCTTCTACTATTAAAATTCTTTGAACAGACAACTCTATGGAATATCAAGATTCTTTCTCACTCTAATTTCTCAATCAACAAGATACTTTGGTTTAACACTCTTGTTCTCACACTTTACAAAAAAATGGATGAGCTGAATGTGAAAACATCATCATATTCTTGATTTTTTTTGTACCCTTCTTCTTTCTGTCTCTTGCTCAAAAAAATTTTGAGGTGAACAGCTCTTACTGCAGTCTACAACATTAATCGGGTCCTTACCTTAGTTCTCCAAAATGTAACCCCTTTTGAAAAATTGTTTGGGAAGCCACCTGACTATTCCCTACTTAAACCATTTAGTTGTGCCTATTTTGTTCTTTTACAACCCCATGAATGTATGAAATAGAACCACATCCGCATTTATGTTGTTTACTTGGGTATGGAATTAAACACGAAGGGTATTGTTGTTGTGAATCCTATTACAAATAAACTTTTCATATCGCATCATGTTACCTTCTAGGAAAATACCATGTTCTCATCCCTTTTTAAATTTCAACACCCTATCAATTTTGACACTATGTTTCAAACTGACTCCTCAATTGACTTATTTCCAAGTCCTGACACAGACAATTCTGATATGCTCAGTATTAGGCCTTCCACACTTGCTCCTATTGAGTTTGCTCCAGCTACTGATCCTGTACCTACACCTCCACCTACCCTTGACACCTCTCTTCATCGTTCTACCCAGGTAAAAGAAACTCCCCATTCCCCTACTGATTTCCATTGTTGTTCTGCTATTGCAACCCTTCATGAGCCTCGTTCTTATCATGATGGAAGTACTAACCCTCTTTGGCATCAAGCTATGTTGGAAGAATTTCAGGCTTTGAAGAAAACTCATACTTGGCAGTTAATCGATCCTCTTACTCATAATCCCCATATTGGTTGTAAATGGATTTATAAAATTAAGACTCGTTCTGATGGGTCTGTTGAGCGCTACAAAGCTCACTTAGTAGCCAAAGGTTACACTAAAGAATATGGGATAGATTATGATGAAACTTTTGCTCCCATTTCTCGATTAACATCATTCTGTGGTCTATTAACTATTGATGCAGTTCATAAATGGAAGATTCACCAGATGGATGTCAAAAATGCTTTACTCCATGGTGATTTGTCAGAAGAGGTGTATATGCATCCTCCCCTGGGTTATCATTCTCCTCATAAAGTCCGCAAGCTCTGACGAGCCTTGTATGGATTAAAATAAGCTCTTCGAGCCTGGTTTGCCAAATTTAGTTATACTCTTGCTCAACTTGGCTTTATCTCTAGTCCACATGATTTAGCACTGTTCGTTCATCAAACTGAAAATGACATTATACTTCTGCTACTTTATGTTGACGATATGATAATAACAGGTAATGACATATATGGTATCTCTGAATTACAACATTTTCTCGGTCAATGTTTTGAAATGAAGGACCTTAGCAATCTCAATTATTTTTTTGGGGCTTGAAGTTTCTCATAATTCTAAAGGTTATTATCTTTCTCAAGCTAAGTATGCATTGATCTATTTTTTCAAGCGAGCAATACAGATGGTAAAACTATATCAACCCCCTTGGAACTCAATTGCAAACTTACTCCTCTCGATGGCAGTCCTCTTGATGATCCTACTCTATATCGACAACTTATGGGAAGTCTTGTTTATCTCACTGTTACTCAACCTGATATCTCGTATATTGTTCACTTAGTGAGTCAGTTCATATCTGCCCCTCGCTCATCACATTTTTCTGTAGTTTTTCGAATACTTTGATATATTAAAGGCATTCTTTTCATAGTCTATATTTTTCTACTCACTCCTATTTAGTGATATCTGACTTCTCTGATGTTGATTGAGCTAGTGATCCCACAGATCGTCGTTCTACCACTGGTTATTGCTTCTTCTTAGAAGATTCTCTTATCTCTTGGCGTAGCAAAAAACAAACAGTCTTTGCTCATTCCAACACAGAATTTGAGTATCGTGCTCTAGCTAATGCTACATTTGAATTACTTTGGCTACGCTGGTTGTTATCTGATATGGATGTCCAACGATCTTTTGCTACTATACTTCATTGTGATAATAGAAGTGTTATATAGATTTCTCATAATGACGTTTTTCATGAGCGTACTAAACATATTGAAATTGATTGTCACTTTATCCTTCATCATGTTACTCAAGGCACCATACTTTTAATTTTTGTCTCCTTTGCTAACCAAGTAGCTGAAATCTTCACCAAAACTCATCCTCCCACGTGGTTTCAAGATCTACTAAGCAAACTCAAGATGGAATCTACCATATCATCATGAGCTTGAGGGGGGGTGTTAACATGATTACCGGAAATAAATCAAAGCATTAATTGCCTTTATATGGTTTAATTAACGCCGATTCCATATGTCGATGTCTAGGCTTAATTTCCACTCTTAATTTATTTTCTTTCCTAATCTAAATCTTAGAATACTTGTATAAATACCATCCTTTGTACAATGGAATGAGTGTACCAAGAAATACAACTCCCTTTTCCTTTATTACAAACATTGCATAGGTTGAATCTGACAAATTTTATTGAAAAATTTGGACCGTGTTGAGAGTTAATTAACGAAAAATGAAGGATGAATTCATTAAAATTACCAAAGGGCATGCCAAGCACAGACTTCAAAGCTATTTAATTACACATGGTAGGCCTANAATGCTTACGCAACTCTTGGAAAAGCTCATCCACAAGTTTAAAAGAAGATTTTGGCCAAAAATGGAGAAGGCGCGAGAGTTTCTGGAGGTTAGAAAGGTTCCATTAGGGTTTACTAGAGTGTAAAAATTGTGAGGAATTCTTCGAGAGATTGTAAGAGTGGAGGGAAAGTGAAAGATTTCTTCCTCCTTGTTGCTTCAAAGAGGAATTCTGTGTGCTGTAAAGAAAAGAAGAGATTCAGAGAAACTTCGAGGAGTTTTCTTTGGGAGAAATTAGAGATAAGTTTATTTATTGTTGTAGTTTGTATGACTTTGATTTTATATATGAATTCTGAGTATTGTTGTGTTTTTCCCATGAGATCTGAGTAGTTTTCTCTGTCTTTCTTCTTGTCTCGAGATTTGTGAAATGGTGATTTGAATTGGTTGCCATGAAAATATTTAAGAAATTATGATGATTTTTTACTTTTAATTTGGTCAATTGATTTGTTAAAATATGTTGACTTTTACAACTAAAGTGAAGATTACATCCAAGATTCAGGGAGGTCAAAGCCCTTGGAAGTTGGGTGCAAATAAATAGGGAAATAATATTATCGGGCGTAGAATTAGAGATTTTAGAGTGACAGACTAAAAATCTCCAATTCGGTCCTATCGTTTGGGTGCTGAAGTGTAGATGTTAGCCCTCAGGTGAGAGAGCGTGGGAGCTCCGAAGTGAGAGCCGATATCCTCCCAGCCTAGCCGCAAATTTAGTAAATTCCTCAATTCAGTCCTATCGTTTGGGTGTTGAAGTGTAGATGTTAGCCCTCAGGTGAGGGGAACGATGAAAGCTCCAAAGTGAGAGTCGGTATCCTCCCAGCCTAGTTACAGAATCAGTAACCAAGCATAGGATTAGTCAATGTTCTTTATGTCTGGACCAAAGGGTAAGTCATATCGTTTGGGTGCTGAAGTGTAGATGTTAGCCCTCAGGCGAGGGGAACGTGGGAGCTCAATTCAATCCTATCGTTTGGGTGTTGAAGTGTAGATGTTAGCCCTCAGGCGAGGGGAACGTGGGAGCTCGAAAGTAAGAGCCGGTATTCTCCCAGCCTAGCCGCAGATTCAGTAAACAAGCGTAGGATTAGTCAATGTTCTTTATGTTTGGGTGTTGATGTGTAGATGTTAGCCCTCAGGTGAGGGGAACGTGGGAGCTCCAAAGTGTCCGGTATCCTCCCAGCCTAGCTGTAGATTCAGTAACCAAGCATAGGATTAGTCAATGTTCTTTATTCAGTATCCTCCCAGCCTAGCCGCAGATTCAGTAAACAAGCGTAGGATTAGTCAATGTTCTTTATAACTGGACCAAAGAGTGAAGAATATGATTGCTCCTATTTGGCACATACAATATTTAATGCATCTCATTCCTTTACATCTGGACCAATATAATTTGAACTGATTCACTTTATCCATTCACTATAATGTCTTGACAAGGAGAAGGATGTTTTCTTATATATTGAATATCACATTCGTACCTTCATTAGTATATTTAGTTATTTAATAGATATATTGAATATCACATTAAAAACCTCATTAGTATAATTAGTTATTTAAGAGTTATTAAAAATTTAAATAGTTATTTTAATTTTCTATTAGTGACAGATAAACAAATTGAACTTCGTTGTTGCAATTAAAGTATTGCTTTTCTAAACATATTAGTGACAGATAAGCAAATTGAACTTCGTTGTTGTGATTAAAGTATTGTTTTTCTTAAATCTCAGTTCGTAGTTCTAAACTTACTCCCTATGGGATCGATATCTAGGATTCCATTAGAGCCCTATATTACTTGAGCGATACGTATACTTGCATTGATAAGTGTGACTTTACAACTCTATTAGAGCCCTATATTACTTGAGTGATACGTATACTTGCGTTGATAAGTGTGACTTTACAATTATTAAATATTTATTACGTCCATATTTATCTTATATTTTTTTGCATATATAAAGTCACGGTCACATACTAAACATATTGAAATTGGTTGTCATTTTATTCTTCATCATGTTACTCAGGGCACCATACTTTTAATTTTTATCTCCTCTGCTAACCAAGTAGCTGAGATCTTCACCAAAACTCATTCTCCCACGTGGTTTCAAGATCTACTGAGCAAACTCGAGATGGCATCCACCATACCATCATGAGCTTGAGTGGGGGTGTTAACATGATTACCGGAAATAAGTCAATGCATTAATTGCACTGATATAGTGTGATGACATTAATTGTCCTAATATGATGTAATTAACGTCGATTCCATATGTTGATGTATGTCTAGGCTTAATTACCGCTCTTTTTTATTTTCTTTCCTATTCTAAATCTTAGAATACTCGTATAAATATCATCATTTGTACAATGGAATGAGAGCTCCAAGAAATACAAATCCCTTTTCCTTTATTACAAACATTGCATTGGTTGAGTGTGACAAATTTTATTAAAAAATTTGGACTGTGTTGAGAGCTAATCAACCAAAAATGAAGGATCAATTCATTAAAATTACCAAGCGGCATGCCAAGCACATATTTCGAAGCTATTTAATTACACATGGTATGCCTAAAAACTACAATAAAATTCGCTCAAGCGACCAAGGTTACATTTCAAGCCCAGCTCAAAATGAAAATTGTTTTGGAGAATTCATCAAAAACACATCATTTTCAAAAGATGTCTATAGCCAATTTCACCTGAACTCATAATTCCTGCAACTAAATATTTATTCATTTTATAATTGAGTATCTGTAAATTAGCTAAGTTTGTTATTGAATAATTACTTTCTATGCTTTATTATTTAATTCTATTTGTAATATTTATTCATATTTTTCAATTTTCTTTGACTTCTAACAATTTAGCAAATATTAAAGAGTTTTGATAATTCTCTCTTGACGTAATCAAAATAGTTTCGACAAAGCATGTGACAAACTCAATATCCATGAAAGTTCTAATGAATCTCTTCATCAAAGCAGCACAATCTCTCATATCCATCGTAATTTGATCACATGAAAAGCTACAACATGAAAGAATTATTTAAAATAGAAATCAAATTTTGTTTTGCAATCCACAAATAATCCCAAAAAAAAATAAAAAATAAAAACTTGCTGATGAGATTGAACAAAAAATGAAAATTTGGATTTAAAACGTTGCGCCATAACACAGTAATGACAGGCAAACTCACCGTCCCAATTTGAACAACTTTTGTCCTACCCGCAGCACTAANATTGACGTAATCAAAATAGTTTCGACAAAGCATGTGACAATCTCTTCATCAAAGCAGCACAATCTCTCATATCCATCGCAATTTGATCACATGAAAAGCTACAAAATGAAAGAATTATTTAAAATAGAAATCAAATTTTGTTTTGCAATCCACAAATAATCCAAAATAAAAAATAAAAAATAAAACCTTGCTGATGAGATTGAACAAAAAATGAAAATTTGGATTTAAAACGTTGGGCCGTAACACAGTAATGACAGGCAAACTCATCGTCCCAATTTGAACAACTTTTGTCCTACCCGCAGCACTAAACACAACTCGCTTGCTTAAGAATCCATAATTCCCTTTCTATAAATATCAAGTTTCTTCTCTCAATTCCTGCAACTCTCTTCAACTTTCCATTTCATTACTTCCATCTTCTTCTCTTCCACTGCTCAATATTGAGAACCATGGTTGGGAACTTCCATAGAACAGACAGCTTCAGAGATATCCCAGATCTTGAAACATCTCTTTCAAGCTNTACTTCTTAATTTCTATAGTGAGTTAGAATATGTCCATTAAAATAAATATACTAATAGTAACTGTCGAAATAATATTATGATAACAAGGTTTTCTTCTAATAAAATGTATTTTATTTTATTTTTTATCTCATATTGAGATAAAATTGATGTGATTTTCATGGAGTTATCTTCAATCATTGTAGAGACAAGGGCATTATTCAATTGAGGTAGTATTGAAATAAATGAGTGGCCAATAATTATATTATCAATATGACTCTGCCGTATCAAGTTAATAGTAATATGTAATACTCCTTTGTATTTATATAACCCAGTCAATCAAAGTATCATTATAAATATTTTCATGTATGGTTAAAACAGCTGGGCAATTACTTACGTGGTACCTGAACAATGCTATTTCCAAATCTAGGGCTTTCTTTCATCCATTTTTCAACACAATCAAATATCAAAATTCATGATAAAACTCCAACTCATATTTTTCATTTTTATCAAATTCTCAATGGTTTTATCGTGCACGCGAGAATACATCGGTTTGGCAGTTAAAAAATATCACTTGGGCATTAGATTTTGCAAATTGCAATATTTCAGGTGATATCTAAGTTTAGGAAATCATACCGGACCAGCCGGTTCCACTTCAGTTCGGACCACACAAGAAATCATTTCTAACTATGAATCGCCCAGAGCCAGTTGTATCGGTTGTTCAACCGGCTAACTGGAGAATTGGTTTAATCTTCAAAAAAATATCAATATTATTTTATATTTTTTTCTTATAGTTTCCACGTGTCACATAGTTTCTGAATTCAAAGAGCAACTTCAATTCTAAAGGGTCAATTTTGACATTTTTCGGATCATAATTAAATCTGCAGGCATATCCAACATTATATATATAGGTATATGTGAGGGCTACAAGGAGAGANAAGAATTGGTTTAATCTTCAAAAAAATATCAATATTATTTTATATTTTTTCTTATAGTTTCCACATGTCACGCATTTTCCGAATTCAAAGAGCAACTTCAATTCTAAAGGGTCAATTTTGACATTTTCCGGATCATAATTAAATCTGCAGGCATATCCAACATTATATATATAGGTATATGTGAGGGCTACAAGGAGAGAGAATATAAAATTTGATAGGGTTATTATTAATTTTTTTTTTTTTGTGAATAGAATCAATTAGCTTATGAAGGAGAGCATTTTTTTACGAATATGACTGCTTAAAATAATTTTATTTATTTACTTATTTATTTTTATTTCTATTATTTTATTATTTTATATTATATTTAATTAATTTTTATATTTATTAATTATTATGTTATCTGGTTCAAATCCGGTCAAATCAGTAAACTTTCAACATTTCATTTTTCTGAATTGATGTTTGGTCCGATTCCCAAAACCTTGAGTGCTAATTATCCCTATAACTTAAGTGGGCTTAATGATGATATCTTACTTAAACTTCTAAAATTATAAATCCATTTAGCTGATCATTGAATTACAATCCCCAAATCTGAAATGCCCAACAATTGACTTATATTCTAGGAAATTTGCATGTAAAATATGGACCATTTGATCAATCAGCTTATAGCAAACCAAAATAGCAATAAAAAAAATTTTCATCAACTTGCTCAAGTTAAAAATAACAAAACAGAAAATCTATCTTGTAAAAGGAAAAAAAAAGTTGGATCTTAAATAAGTAACTTATTTAATAATTTAGGACTAATTAATATTACTTCGGTTATATTCTGCAAAATGCCTCCTTATCTAAATGAAACATGATGCAGGGCTTGAGGAGGCCTAAGCTTTTCTGGGTATCAGCAGCAACGCCTTTGGCCTCTGTGATTCTATCAACCATCATTGTCTTTGCTCTCAAAGGTCACAGACATGGTATCGAATCCGTGAGTAAAGCCAATAGCTCAAGACTTTATATACATAGATATATATAGATAGATGTATAGATTATTTATCTATGTAGAAGGTGGGAGGGAGAGAAAGTGAAGCCAATTTATACAACTGGTTGCTTTTTTGTGAACAGATTGGGCACTTGCAGAAAGGTGTGAACCCGCCCTCTGCCAATATGCTAAACTTCCATGGCTCCAACTTAGCCCTTGCAATTAAAACAGGAATTATGACAGGAATCCTATCTCTTACAGTGAGTTCACAACAAACACACCAACTTTTTCTTCATATATTTGCCAATCACAAACCAAAATGACATCTTTGTTTTACAGGAAGGTATAGCTGTTGGTAGAACATTTGCATCTCTGAAAAACTACCAAGTGGACGGAAATAAGGAGATGATGGCGATCGGATTANGCCAACTTTTTCTTCATATATTTGCCAATCACCAATTAAAATGACATCTTTGTTTTACAGGAAGGGATAGCAGTTGGTAGAACATTTGCATCTCTGAAAAACTACCAAGTGGACGGAAATAAGGAGATGATGGCGATNAGGAAGGTATAGCAGTTGGTAGAACATTTGCATCTCTGAAAAACTACCAAGTGGATGGAAATAAGGAGATGATGGCGATCGGATTAATGAACATGACAGGCTCCTGCACTTCATGCTATGTAACCACAGGTCCAAGCCATTAAAAACCATATATTTAGCATCAAAACACTTTTTTTTTTTTTTGCATGATTTCCCTAAATATATGAGAGAAAATTTTCAGGATCATTTTCTCGATCGGCAGTGAATTACAACGCAGGATCTAAGACAGCAGTTTCTAACTTAGTGATGGCATCTGTTGTGCTCATAACTATGGTGTTTCTGATGCCACTTTTCTACTACACTCCCAATGTTATATTATCAGTGATCATCATAACTGCAGTCATTGGCCTGATTGATTTAGCTTCTGCCATCCGCTTATGGAAGGTAGATAAGCTTGATTTTATCATTTGTCTTTGCGCCTTCTTTGGTGTCCTCTTCATCTCGGTGCAAATGGGCCTTGCTATTGCTGTAAGCTCTTCATTTTTTTTCACCGATCAGTATATGAAAATAGCAGTTAGCACAGTGTTGAAGCCTGTTTTGTATGTTAACTTTCAGTTGGGAATATCCATGTNATTACGCAAATATTATTTTGCATAACTTGTGCACATGTTACCTTTTAAACTGCTATTTTCCTTCCTAACTCATCAACCTTAACTTTATCAATGCATCTTGAACCCTTAGTTGTACATTCATAAATGACTCAAAGTCTACTTTTCACTAATCTATTTCCAAAGATATTTCAACCATCCCTCTCATATAATTATTTACCAATCTATAATTCATAGTTTTGACATATTCTAAACATTCACATTTTAGGCACCGAACTTCTCGACTTAATTAGCAATGACTTCTTTATTCGTGAAAATTTGAGTGGAGGACTGACGACAATGGATTCAGGAACATGTATTCCTTCACCGAGAATGGGAAGCACATCATCCTACTTCCCTCGACAAAGACTGAGATCACAGGAGTCCTTATTGGCAGAGAGGCGTCAGTGGGACCAATTTTAGTGATGACATCAAATGAGACGGCCGAGACACCCACTCCAGAAACAGGACAGATGTGACCGATGGTATGTTAGGTCAACACCGTACCATCTATGCCATGGCCTTGGGAAGATTGAGCGGTATAAGCGTGGCCCATGGCCTCGGGAGGACAGATCGATATGGACATTTGCTCGCAAGTTGGGGAAGAACCGAAGTTTGACCAGGAAGACCCGCGGGTGCCAGTGAGATCCCGGTGCTGCTCAGATTACAGATGAAGAACCGGAAGCTTCGACCAATGAAATCGAAGCTCTCCCAACCCCAAGAGACTGACGTCAGGGCCACAATAGACTGGATTGGAGAGTTCAGTCCAGCTTTGCTGGACTGGCAGGTCCGCAAGGGAGGGGCTGCCAACCCTACACCTCTCCCTTTCCTTTCTCTACCCCTAACTTTTTCCTTCCTCGTACTTTTTTATTACAAGTCCTTACTGATTATAAATTCTGATTTATTTTACTAATCCTTGCCTAATCTGAATTTCTATTAGTTTATTCATCCTTGCCTACTCTGAATTCTTATTATTTTTATTTTTCTTTCTCATTTTAAACATTGCCTAAAACAAGTCATAGTTCTCATTATAAATAGGGGTGTTATGCTTAGAGTTTTTGGAGTCTTTGTAGTGTTTGCTTTCAGATTTTTTGTGTGGAATCTTTTTCACTTTTGTAGGGCTATATCCGAGGAGTTGGTGGTGCTTCGGCACTCCAAGGTGATGTGTATCTTCCCTTCTATTGCTTGCTTCCGCCCTCCCGTTGCTCGCTGCCATCTTCCCTGCTTCTAGCTGCCAGCCCCCACATCATCTTCCCTGCTTCCAGCTGCCAGACCTCACATCCCTCTCCCTGTTTCCATACTGCTACCCTCATCCGTCTCTCCTGCAGCCACCACAACCCCAGCCTCTCTTGATATCATTAACTACCCCTCAAAGCACTACCGCCCAACCTCCCTGTTTCTCCCTGCCGTAAACCTACACTCCCCCCTACCATAACCTACAGCCAGCCCACCTCTCCCTATTTCTCCCAATCAAAACCTGCACCCTCGGGCTTCCAAAAACTAAAAAAGGTTTTACTCCGTAATGATCATGATCGATCATTGTTCTAAAATGTCACATTTTGTTCCTTGTAAGAAGACCTATGATGCTCTTAATGTTGCAAGATTATTCTTTGCAATTATTGTTCATCTCCATGGATTATCTTGTAGTCTTACATCGGATCGTGATGTTACATTTATTAGTTATTTTTGGATGAAATTGTGGAAAAGTCTACATACTGAACTTAGAATGAGCTTCGCTTACCATCCTCAAACTGATGGCCAAACAACAGTAGTTAACAATACTCCCAAAAATATTATTCGATGTCTAACAGGAGAAAACCCCAAGCAATGGGATGAAGTGTTTAGTAGAGCAGAATTTGCCAACAATTCCATGTCTAACCGGTCCATGGGCAAGCCTCCCTTCAAAATAGTTTATACCAAAGCAGCGAATCATACGGCAGACCTCGCTATCCTTCCTCAAGCTCGCAACAAATCTGCTGAACATCTAGCTACATATTTCACTACAATGCTTTATGACATCAAAGGAAAACTCTCTCTAAGTAACTAGACAGAAATCACAGGTGGATCTTAAAAGGCGCTTTAACAAATTCAAAGTTGGAGATTTGGTCATGGCTTATCTACAGAAGGAACACCTTCCAACTGGCACCTAATCTAAATTACAACCGCAAAAATTGGGTCCATTTCCAATTGCACAAAAGATTAACGACTGCCTATATCATTTCTTTACCCCCTGATTTGAAAATTTCACATACATTCAACATTTTGGATATCTAAGAGTACCATCCTCCGGATGACGTTGCCATCTCCAAACTCAAGAGGAGTTCTTCTAAAGTCGAGGGGAATCTGGTGTAGTTGAGACCTTGAATAGACCAAAATATACTTTTTTCGTTAATCTCTCTATAGTGTTATTACTTACTCATAATCTTACTTCATAGCAATACTAATACTTACCGTTAGTAATATAGTGGAGGAGGCATAAAAGGGTATTTGAGTAGGTTGTAAACAGTTTTTTACAGATTTCTATTACCAGAAAGATATTCTGCTACTTTCTGTTTCATCCTCTTCCTCCTGTTTGCCTGGGAATACACAATCTATGAGTGTGAGAACTTTCTTCATCATCAAATCTATTGTTGATAAGGCTGTGAAGTCACCTCAAAGATTGAAAATCAAAATCAGATCAATTTTTTGGCCCTAACTGNCTGACGCTAATTAGCGTCGACAATATTCGGAAGCTAGCTTTCTCATAGCGTCGACATTATTCGGACACTAGCTTTTTCATAGTGTCGAATTAGCGACGATAGTTATCGAATTGGTTTTTATAGCTATTAGCGTCGGAATATTCTGACATTAATCTGACGTAAACCTGCAAGAACAAAAAATATAGCAGATTGATTAGATTTCTACATACCTGCACACAACAAACGCAAGCAACATAATAGGACATTTATCTCTCGTCAAAACTGATAAGAAAAATCACCGACATATATAAATAACTATAACAAATTAAATTACAAATAAATGTATCAAAGTGTTCGAAGTTCATAGCTATAGAAATTGAAAGTTCAGTTAAACAGAAATGAAAAAAATATATAATCAGCTCCTATGGTGGGGAACATCAACAAACACATAATAAAAATCCTAATCTTCCCCCTCATGCTCCTTTAGCTCCTCCTCTGCGTCATCCTCCTTGACAACACTCATATGTTGCTTGCCCTAGCAATCAAAGCTCTCAGTCAAGCATGCTAGACTATCTACAACCATCTGCTGGTCTTCACACACTTATCGGAGCTCTTCATTCAACATCATGACTCGCCTAGCAACCTGCTCATACTGAGTCTGTAACGATCTACGGCCACCCACAACTACACGAGAGCACTCGGCCTCAAATGTTATCTCCTTTGCTCCTAGGCCATACATTCTTCCCTTCTTTTTCCTCACCACCTGCTTCCACAATTCAAAATCATGTTGAACAGTGGTAGACTGGCTACAACTACTGTTAGAGGACGATGAGATCTGAATAGTCATCTCCCTCTTTCTCTCTCAAAGATGTTAGTGCTCCTTAAACATAACAAATTCAAATATTAATTGACATTTTAAACATTGATTGGCATATTAATAGCCCTCCCAAAAAAATTTGAAAATTAATTTTTCTTAACTTAGATTGACACACCGAGAGGGGTTGGATACCCATTGTTATGTGCCCGAGCGTTGATGTGTGAGGACATGCAACTTTATAGTGGTTGGCTCTCAATCAAGCTTCATTGTCTGTATACATGGTCAGATAAATATAAGTTTCACATATTTACATAAATCTGTAAGCTTCCAAATTTTGAGATAATCATACCAATCTTTGGTAGTGCTCTGTGAGAGGGATCGAACCTCCAATATAGAGTGTGGCCCCTTTGGATCCCTCTGTCATCTAATTATGTTGGTTTGTCTGTCCTTTTCTTTGGTATTCCAAAGAGGCTCATGATCTGTTTAAATCAGCCCATACTTCCACACCCACCCACGAGGGCCTCTACCATTTCTTCCATGTTGTAGTGAACATATCTTCGAGCCGATGCCTGGCACTAACCTCTAAAATCTGTTGGATCTGTTGATGATGTTCCAGTAAACTGTAGAATGATCACTGCAAATTAGAAATTATATAAATTTGATTAGTATTAAAAAAGTAGAAATTAGCATTCTATTTCAAATTAAAATATCATACCTTGAACTCCCTATACCCCATGTCCCGAGTTATTATTTGGATTTGTTTACATGAGAGAAAAGGTTAATCATACTAACTTCAAATGATCTTTATGATCCACATCACGAGTGGCCTGAAGGGTAGAACATGCAATTGAAATATTAGTTACAAAAAAATGGCATGAAAGTTGAAACTAATGTACTGTAAAAAATAAAGTTAAATTATGAGGTATCCACCGGCACAATATAGACTCTGTCAGAGGATTCAACCATCTCAGGTGTAAGAGTCGAGGGGCCAAGCTCATCATATGAGGAATCTAGACATAAATATGGTGCAGGTATGTGAGGTGGTGCTTGCAAGGGAGCTGGTGTAGAAGGGGCAACAAAAGGGTTGATCAAAGTGGTTGCATGAGTGTTGTACCTCTCAGCGTAAGTACAACCTTCTTCAGCCTCTGATATGTGTTCTCCAAAGTCCCCAAAACGTGTGGTCTCTCTAGGGACTGAGCACCTACCATCAGCAACTTGACAAAAAGTTAAATAGCATTATTAAGCATGATTAATTTGTAATATATGACGGAAAAGCAAAAGCAGAGCAATGTAGAATGCTAACATGAAACGCGTCGTAATTACACATAAAATCAAGAAAAGTAAGCAGGACAACTATAGTGTAAGAAAAGAAAGTAAAAGCAAGAATGTGTAGAAACTAATCATCTAGATATACATACCATTTTTTAGTCAATTTTATTTGATGAACCAGATGTTGAATAACATAATACTTCTTTGTCAATTTCATCATCATATTCATCCATATTTAGAGGGATATTGCAAATAAACTACTTCATTTAGTATGTCGTAAAAGCTGATCTTGCTATCTGTGTGTATGTTTTCTCTACACAAAAACCACAATTATAAGTGTGCTTTCCTTCACACCAGGAGCTAGTATTAAATTTGTAACTATTCACTTCAAATAATTGTCATGCTTTGACACTACGATTAAGACCCCAAGCAAGACTATTAAGCCCTGATTTGTAATTTTGTTGCAGGTATTATGAACCTAGTAGAAGTTTCAAAGCATAATTAGTTTTAACTTTGTAGAGTACAATTACACAACATACTGGTGAATTGAAATTTTACTTCAAAGTACATGTAATTTGAACCTTTTTAGAAATGTTTCTTAGATCTTTTTACTTACAAGAGAGCAACCTCTATGTTCAAGCTCTTGGTAAATAACATGCAGACATTTTTGAGATATGTATGTCTGAGTTAATTGGTAGAGCATTCCAGATAATAATTGAGGCAATTTTATTAAATTTAATATTACTGTAGGAATGGTTACACTTCATCACAGATCAATAGAACATACAATGTAGCTGCTTGAAGCGATCTATCATTGAGGTAGAGTGTACCATGCCCACTTAAGGTTTTCTTGAAGCAGTGATAAGAATGTTTTTCCTTTGGATGCTTTGGATCTGGTCGCTACCTGCTTCTTGGATTGTTTTTTTGATAAGGGTATAATGAATCTTCCCATTTGGATTTTCATTGATGACCTCTCTTTTGCCCTGCTTTTGTACATATATAAAAGCATCAGATTGGACCCAAGTGATTGGTTGATCGGGCAGTGCTTGCCGGACAGATCTAAGTGATCGATCAACCTAGCTAGGGTGGTCGGTCAAAGCTAAATGGTCGGTCAACTGGGCCCAGACAACCGGTCCAACCTAAGTGGTCACTCGATCGGACCAGAGCGGCCAGTTAAAACTAAGTGGTCTGTGGACCGGGCTGTGGCAGCGGATCGGACCTAAGTAGTCACTCGACTGGGCCATGGCAGCCGATCAGACCTATGTGTTACATGCAACATGCAAAATGCAAAGACATTCATCATGAAAATTTATACAATGCAACACAAATGCTAATGCCCAGTTGTGAGTTGTATCCATCTTAACGCTCCCACGTAGGTACCTAGTTTTCAATTTATGGATGTGTGACATAGCCACCTCCTGCTTTATTGAAGGAAATGAAGAATTTTGCCCTTCGATTTCTTCGAATGAGAAATTCTCCGCCATTTATAAGATGAACTAGCTGCAAAGAATTTTTCATCCTACAAATCCTAAGTGTTCCAATCTCTCCAGAAGGTTGTAAATGCTAAAGCTAGAGAAAATACAGATTCCAACTCATCTGGATTTGGGCTAAGGTTTTTACAATGAAGGTCACTTGGATTTGTAGGGGATTTTTCCATGATAGATTCCTTTCCTAGCGGCTTTCTCTAAGGAAATAACAACTTATCCTTAATAATATCTAACACAATCTGAAGGCTAGCTAGGAAAAGAAAATAAAAGGGAAGAAGTGTATCGCCTATGCGATGTTTGATGATGTCTCCAATTGAAAATACAAAGCTCTCCTCAGGTGGGAGGTTGGTTCTTCTCCTCGTTCTAAGAGGAAGCTTTCCCTATGTAGGAGATGAAAAATTCTTCCCTTCTCCAAAGTCGGGTAGAAGCTCTTCTTTTGGAAGGGCACGAGCTTCTTTACCTCGCTCTTGAAGTATTCTCCAAACTCTCTCACCCTCTTCCAAAAATTTATGGCAGAAGAGGAAGAAAAATATGAAGAATATTGATTTTTGGTGGGAGAAAATGGAGGGAAGAAGAAAAGAAGAAGGTGCTCTTCTTTGCTTGATCTTCCCTCCAAAACCCTCTCCTCTCTTTCAAATCTCTCTCCCAACTTCAATCTTTTTGTCAAAAAATGTAGAAAAGAAGAAGAAGGAAGAAGCACTCTTAATACAAGGAAGCATGAAAAATAGAAAAAACGGGAAGAAAAAGAAGAATGAAGAAGAATAAGTCCTTCACTTGGGCTCTCCTCCTCCAAAAATCTCCCTTCTATTCCTTCTTGATCTCTCTCTCAGCTTAAAAATAGTGGAGGATCCCTTCAAAAATGAGCTCTCCCAACTCATTTTGCTTGGTTTGCCACACCAGCCAAGTCTCTTGTATGGCTCGTCTTACTAGCTAACTCCCTGCTCGACACAGCTAACCAATTGCAAAAAAATGGAAAAAAAAATCTTGCCTTGATCCCTTCCATAAGCTTCATAGGAACCATGCAAAAGTTTCTCATAATGGCCCCCTCTATCTGACGTGAAACAGACTGAAATGGCGAGATTTAACAAAGGAAAAAAAATTGGGTGTTTAGGCGTCGCAGCGGGCACAAAAGCGACCCTCCCTTATTTTACAACATTTCTTCATTGGGAGCAAAGATAGCTACCGTAGAGTAGATTTGGAGGGCTCTCACATGCAGAAAGTTAGGTGCTCAAGCACCCATTGACAAAATCATGACTTTTGATTGCTACCCAAAAATTGGGCGCAAAAGTGCCCACCATGGGCGCTTGAGCACCTAAAGAGCAACTTGCACCTCTTAAACAGGCGCTAAACAGATGTATGTGTGGGCTTGGTTCCTTGGCCTCCCATGTTCACGTAGCTTTGCACAGATGGCATTTTATCAATCCTTGGATTGTCGGAGACCATCTAGGAGTGAAAATGGGTTCTCCCACATCAGGGTGGACATCGGGGGTGCACCATATCAGAAAAAATTTGTCACCCAAGGACAAGTATGGCCCAAACATCCTGCTATCCAATTTTGAGCTCGTAAGAAGGTTTTCACTGATCTGAAAGCTATGGGAGACCATGTATGATTAAAATATGACCCTGTCACTCAAAAATGAACATTTTAAAGGTTTTTGTTCTGGTATTTTAGTGTCTAAAGGCACCCCGTGCCCCCTTGGAAATTTGACTTTTTTCACAATATCTGTGGGAGAGTTTGATGACTCCCCTTGGCCAAAGAATGCTCTGAATAGGCGAGGTATGAGCTCTAAGTACCAACGTAGATATTAAACATGTCCCGAGTCAGAATTAATGTCGCCCCACTGTGAATTCTCCCAGGTGGGACTAATTGAGACCAGCCCTAGTTCTGTGCTCGAGACGTGCATCAGATGGTCAGGACGGATGTCCTAGGCTACATAAAGAAGTAAACAGTCCTATAGCACTCAAGTGGACATCAACATATATGACATCCAAATGTGGTGCCAACAAATTCATTACCACAGTTAGACCTCCATTATTGGATTGCCATCGCCAAATCATTACTGAGTGATTGGTATTACTATAGTTGCTAGATCATTGCTGCCTAGCGGCCAACATCATCCCTGATAACTTATTCGGATCTCTACTACACGCCACCTACCAATCAGTTTTTCATCATTGTAGTCGGTTGTAGTCACTTTCCTAATATTTTTTTTCCAATTCATGTAATATTATTTTTTGTTGTTTCGGTACAAATAAAATCTTATAACATTCATTTGAATAGTTAGAACAATTTTCAATAAGGCTAGACCCCATCTTTTTTTCCTTTCAGGTTTTTCATGCAAAAACCTCTGTGTCCCCTATTTCAACTCTCATTTTCTCTGTGTCATAAATTTTCGTATAATATTAAAGCATTAATATATCTATATCGCCAACTCGCACTTATAAGCTGTTATATAGTTGTTACGAGGATACCAATTTTTAAAACAACGATCGATATTAAATTTCATTTTATTTTTCCAAAAAAAAAAAAAAGTCATACAATATTTTCTTATGACTGACTTGTAAATCTTAGTTGAAAATTAAAAATAGTAGATAAATAATAGTGTGGTGGGGGCCTAAACATATAGTAAAAATATTGCCTTAATCTGACCCTTGGTGCCTTTCACCGGTGTCTTTTGTGCACTTGAAGATTATAATCCCCGTTACCAGTTTAATTGACATCAATGACTATAAAAGTATAACAATCAAGAAGCTCTAAACCATAGATTCAAAATAAATCTCATTCATATGTTTTAAACACACACATATATATGTGGATGTATGGATTTTAGTAGTTGTTTTTATCATTTCACAACTAGAAATAATCCAATATGTATTTTCTATACACTCAAAATTCATTTAACATGCATTATTCATTCATAAAGTCCACAAATTTATTTTTTTGAGGTATTAATAATATATTATTCCAAATTTTCATAATAAATATTTTGACCAAACATCAAATTAATCATTTCATTCTAAGATTTCTTGTTTTCTTTTTTTAGCTTATTTATGTTCTGTTGTCTTATCTCAACACTTGTTATATGGCTCTTAAGGTCTGTTTGGGGCAACTTGTGTATTTCAGGATAAGCTGCTTATCCTGAAACGCGGGCCGCGGGCCGGCCACGGGGGTCGACCTGCAGTCTGCGTTTAGTGTAAAAACTCAAACGCGGTTTCAGATAAGTTGGCGAAACACGTGAAATAAATGGTACGACAGCGTTTTGAAAATGTTGCCCGCACTTATAAGCTGCCCCAAACGGAGTTATGTTTTTTCTCATATGATTACGTCGATCACAAGAAATTACTTTATAAGATGCTTATTGTTGCTATCATTTCACCTTTTTTTTTTCTTTTTATGAAATTTTATCACAAGATACTTCACCAAACTACTTCAATATCTTCAATAACTCTTCAATATCTGGTCCGGTCTGCATTTAAATATTTTTTTTGAGACAAATTAAATAAACTTCGTGTTTTTTAATCAATATATATTGCTCTTAGTTTTATTAATTTTAAGGATGTTAAAATCAGACCGGACCAACGATNTCGTCTCCATTTAAATATTTTTTTTGAAACAAATTAATTAAACTTCGCGTTTTTTTAATCAATATATATTGCTCTTAGTTTTATTAATTTTAAGGATGTTAAAATCATACCGGACCAGCGAGCGATTTTGAATAACTGGAATTAGACCTGGCCACAGTTTTTAATAACCGATGTTTTTTTTTTCATTGCATTCTTTTTCATGAATAATTTGGTGGAAGAAATGAATATGAAAACTATTTTATATTTTTACTTAAAATTTTAATGTATGTTTAAGATGTTCATTCAAATATTAAATATTATTATATTTGAAATTATTGAAATTATTTTTTTGCGTGTTTTATGTTTTATAATGCAATTTTAATCACTTTTTAATTCATATTNGAGAAATTTGCTGCGGAGGGTTTAAAATGATGGCGATGGTAATCATAGGGTTGTGTAAATTCTACACTGGCATGATAATAATCCTCACATTTTGCACACAATAGTTGGGCTTGATTGTCAATATGCAATAGCAGCAAGGTTGATGCTTTTGTCGCAGATCATTATCATTACCCTCATAATCATTTTTAACTTTATCCAACCATCTTGGCATTGGTTTTAGGAATCTCCATTTTCACAAATAAGTGCACATAATATAATGAGTAGGGCTTGCTTGTGGCAATGGGAGGATTTGGTGTGGGAGAAAAGAAATAAAAGTATGAAGTCGACTAAGGAAAAATTTGAGGACCGGAAAAAAAATATAGATCCTCGGAGAGAAGTAATACTTATTCACTGCTTTTGGCTGTCTGGGCATATAAGGAAATGAATTTCAATTAAGGATGAATTGCAGTGGGACAGGATAACAGTAAAAGGAAAAAAATTGCGAAGAAAATGGGGAAAGAACATTAAAGTTAGGTTCAGAATATTTAGAAGAGAAGCAATGCCATTAGGNCCAATTTATCAGTCAGCTTAGCTGTACCGACTTAGGTGGCTAGATCCAAATCATTAATTTCATAGCATATCTTGTTGAAAGGACTTGGATCAACCTGGCTAGTTTGATATAGGTTTACAAATGAGTAGACTGCAGTTTAATGGCATCACATGTATGGCCCATTTAGGGTAAAAAAATAGCTCATGTTTAACCAAAAATCAAGCCTTTTAAGGAAGCATTATAGGCATTTACCGAGCTTATTGATTTCTGCAGGGAAACGTTGAAGCAGCCATGGAGATATATGAGAAAGCAATCAAAGTGGCCCATGAGAAGCAGATTTTGAAGATACTTCCTCTTTTGTATATCAATTTTGCACAATTTAAATTTGTGGTAATTTTCTTGGAATCTTGCTCTCATCTGTTATCATGAAAAGTCATTCAGGCTGATGGACGCTGCTGTTTATTCCTTAAGCTTACTCTTTCATTGTTTTATTGTTCATAGTTACTGAATATCAGCATTGTGATTTATTTAATATACGGAGTACAACTATATTGTGGTTCATTTAGGAATTAATGCCCATTCTGAATTATGTGATTTTAATGCTTTCTTCACAGAAGTACAGTAGGGAAGGAACAGTAGATATTACAACAGCCTCTTTTTCATTTTTTTTTTTATTTGGCATGCAAACAACATGGATACTGACTAATGAAAATCAAAGATGTCACTTATATGACGAATGTTTATTCTCTAAACTTATCTTACGATGCATCAACTATTTTTCTAACCCTGGATGGTTGAAGTGCCCACAAATTCTGAGCATGTTAAGGTTTGTCCAAAACTTGCTAAATGGTGAGTCTATAACGTTACATTCCACGTGCAGGCCATCTTACTACAAATGAAAATGAAGAATTGGAGGATTGAAGAAGAGAAAAGGAACCATCATATTTTATTCATTTAGTAAAAACTTTTAAAATATATAGACTTTAACACAACAATGAAAGAAACTACTATTATACACTAAACATAATACCTAGTATCAGACAGTAATGAAAATTCTCAGAATTTACAAACTACGCCAGCTGCTTTTTTGCATCTCTTTGGTATGTGATTAAACAAACTTCATTTAAGTGGCATAATGTGAGGAGATTGACAGTAAACAGCAGCAAATATGTGTCCATATTTGCTTTGTATTACAATATAGATTTGCTTCCATGGATTCAGTTATATTATTATTTTTCACATTTGCTTGCAGCCATATAATTCTTGTCCATGTAATAGCTCTGCAGATTTCTTCAAATCCAGTATGTAAATATTTCCAAATCTGTTTCTAGTCATGCAAATTTTGCCCAGATTTCAAACACTCTTATCTCAAGCTGTGTAATGGATGTTTAGCATTCTTCCCATCTTGGCGATTAGATTGATAAAATTGTCTCTAGGGAGCCTTAGAAAGAACGTCACTAATTTGTAGATGGGTTGTTGCCATGTTCTATTTCAATCGCTTCCAATCAAATGAGATGTAACAGAGGCTCACAATCCAATCAAACACATTTTTAACCATATTTGTACATATTTTTACTAAGTTGGATTAAACAGAATTATTTTACCTTGATCATCACAAAACTTACACTATAGTCATAATTTCATAAAATATGTAAGTGTGCATAACCTAAATTATCAAATAACTATAGAGCTTCTAATTAACTTCAATTATAATTAATATATATTAAAAATCTTTAGTTGATGTCACGTACCTTCTTTTTTTATATTATCCAAAATTATATACCCAAAATTCTTTGGTATTGGATAAAATGCAGTCACTTGACTATAGCCAACCTGTTCTTTTTGACTTGTTCAAAATAATAGTTAGTATAGAATTTTGAGTTTTTTATTTTGAGTTGTATTCTTTTTTGTTCTCTTCTTATTATGTTATATTTCTTTTGTTCGTTGTCGAGTTATTTTACCTTGGCTAAGCTGTATTTGTTGTACTTAAGCTTGCCCTAGTAGTTTCTTATTATAAAAGGAGATGAGTTATAATTTTACAATCAAGAAATAAGATGATACGATTTTCTCCACATTCCTTTATGGTATCAGAGTTAGGGATCAAATCCTAGATCTTCCTTCAGTTGTAGAACCTCTCTTAGCACCAAAATCATTACTGTAGACCCATCTTTAATCGTGATTGCAAACCTGTTGGCTCCCAGCTTAGCAATCTTGACTTGTCGCTTGTTTGTAACCGCGACCCCATTGACGTTTCCTAGTGAAGTAAAAATACGAACATTTATGTGTTTGTACCCTTCGGTCCCCACGTTAACTTACAGTACTTTCTTGTAGATGCTAGTTCTCCTTTTTTCTTTCTGAATGTTGGCTGACTCCCATCTGCTGTAGTGCCAGTGATGTCCTTCTTCTACAGCGCCGATTCCCTCCTTTCTCTTGCAGTGCTGAGGGAATACTATCTTCTGCAACGCCGGTTCTACTACCTTCTCCTGCAGACAACCAGCTAACCTGCACGACCTCCCTCCGACGACCCAACAACTCCTTCCCGAGCAGACTGAGTCGTAAGAATCTTGCTAGCATTGCATAAGTTCCTAACCGGTTGATTCTTTCCAAGTCTTCTAATCATTCGTAGCTCACGCACGTAACACATCAGCCATGAATCCTTTTCAACCCTAAACGCGCGTAGGGCTGTGATAAAGTACATGATGAAGATGCGAGCTATACTTTGGAGGTTAGTTATGAATCAGAAATCAAGAATTCTATCCAATCAACCTCGAAACTCTCTCATTTTATCACAAATCATAAACTTAATGACCATAACTTTTTTTAATGGGCTCAATCCGTGTTTATGTACATTTGTGAAAAAGGAAAAGAGGAACATTTCACGAGAGAGAGTGTTACGAGGGTGCCTATCCTAAGGACAAATTTGTCTTTTGTATGTCTAAGGGCAATTTAATCTTTTATTATTATTATTGTTGGGTATAAATAGACTTGTTATGTCTAGGGTTAGTTTTAGGCAGAAGATTGGGTTGTGACTTAGGTCTAGGGTTTGGGAGAGATCTCTTACCTCTTGAATCGTAGGAATTGGGAGAGATCGCCTACCTCTCAAATTGTAGGTGCTTATCTTTATATTTGTGTGAGTTGTTTGGATTATTGCTACAAGAATTTAAGTTTTTCCTAATTTCTGTGAAAATTTGTCGATTTCTACCTCGAATCATAACAAATTGGTATCAGAGCAAAAATTATTGGGGAAATAGTACTCGAGATTGCCATACAATCGGGCAAAGATCGCTGCGTGTGAAGGACCATGACATCTAAATGATCCTGTGACTTCACCTCTAGATATATTCGCGATCAGGGACAACAACTGGGAAGCGGCATAAAGAGATCCAAAACTCCCAGCTTTCTCTTCCTTAGGCTCCTTCTACTCAATAGAGCCGCGAACTGAGCTTGCTGAAAAGGCGGGATTGGAGTCTGTCACCTTAGTAACCAAACCCTGCCATACATATGCGTTCAATGCTTGCGGGAAAGGCATCAGGGCTTACCGAATCACGTACAATTTCTCCTTTTGCATGGGATCATCAACTGGGAAAGGATCGCTTCTCTCAGCCTTTTCTCTGATCCCAACGAACGGCTTTGACACACGAAGGATAGTGATGAAAGATAAGAATCAATGTTCATAGGGCGTCGATGGCGGAATTACAGTGTGCCTTGGGCGATACAGTCGCTATTCTCGTAGTTGCGTACATGTGCTTCTGTCTTTTGCGATCGAAAGTTTTCCTGAGAAGAATGACAACCTTGAAATTAGATGATTTGGACAAGAAACTGGAAGAAGAGATTAGCCAAATCAGATCTGAGATGACAGAAAGATTTGTCACCATAGATGAGAGGTTCTCTTCTATGAGGAACCGATTGGAGGATCTACTCGAGAGCATGGGGGAAATTTGAGAGATGCTAAAGGGGCTTATTGAGATGCACTCCAAGAGCCAACCAACAACTCAATTTGCAAACCTTAACTAAAGGTTGACTTGGGAATCTGTAGCAAGATCGAAAGGAAAAGAGATCGAAGTTGAGGAATGTAAGGAGTAAAACATCCACCATCACGAACCTCCTCTCAGGGCTCCGATTAAGGGTGAATTAGAGATTTCTGATGGCGGCGGTTGGGGCGAAACATGAAGAAAGGATTATGTCAGAGGTATGGAGGAGTACAAAAAAGAAGAGAGAGAAGCAGGGAGGGGATGACTACGGTCGAAGGAAGAAGTTTTATCCTCGATACATCGGGGGAAACAATGGAGTAAGAGGATGTTGGAGTGGAGATGTTAGTCATGAAGTTGAAGATGCTGATCATTCAGTTAGATGAGGAGGAGAAACTCATGGCGACAACATTGTGTTTGGAGGGGAAAGTATTAGCCTGATTTTAGTGGTGGGAGACTAGATACTCGAATCATTCGTGAGATGAATTTAAGGATTGTTTGTTTGAATGTTTTTGAGTCATTCAGGAAGGAGAACTATACGAGCAATTCTATGCCTTAACTTAGGAGACGATTGTCATGGAATATAAGGAGAGATTTGAACTATTGTCGAGATAACTGTGGGGATTTCTGAAGCTGGACTGGTGGGGAATTTTCTAAATGGCTTATAACCCGACATACGGGCAACACTCCGACTACTAAGACTGCGGGGATTGAGGGAGATGGTTGAGCTAGCCCAGATGGTAGAAGACAAGAACCAAATGAAGAAAGCCAACAAGAGCAACACAGATGGAGCGTCGTATCGAACTGCTACAATCATGATGATGTCAAAATTTCAGACAGTAAAAATCCAGAGAGGGCTGTACGGGACACAAATAATAGACCAATACCGGGAGCAACACTCAACGCCTTACAGAGACATATTCGGGAGAAGCGAAAGGGGTTATGTTTTCGATGTGATGAGAAGTTTACCCCAAGACACCGTTGCAAGGATCGATGATTAGAAGCTCTCATAGTCCAAGACAAGGAAACAAAGAATGACGAAATAGAGACTGCCATGGGGATGGAGGAGGAACACTCATTTTTTTTTCACATTAAGTACAATGCATCTTTTGGGGGGGTGAGTACTATTACGAGGGCGTCTAGCCTAAGGGTAAATTTGTCTTTTGTATGTCTAAGGAAAAATTAGTCTTTTATTATTATTTATTGGGTATAATGTCTAGGATTAGTTTTAGGCAGAAGATTGGATTGTGAGTCTTAGTTCTAGGATTTGGGAGAGATTTCCTACCTCTCGAAATGTATGAATTGGGAGAGATCCTCTACCTCTCAAATTGTAGGTGTTTATCTTTGTATTTGTGTGAGTTGTTTGGATTATTGCAATAAGAGTTTAAGTTTGCCTTAATTTATGCGAAAATCTGTGTCGATTTCTACCTCGAATCATAATAGAGAGCACAGATCCTGAGCTCGTTGATCTTAATCATCGTTCTTGGAAGAGTTAGAATCATATGGTCATGTATTGTTTGATTAATTCTATTAGAGTTTGGAGAAAATTTCTTATTTTATAATACAACACAAAAGATTTGGGAAGCAGCTCGCGAAACTTATTCCGGTACTGAAAACAATGCAGAATTGTTTGAGATCGCAAAAAAATTGCATGAGCTATGACAAGATGAGTTATTTATAACTCAATACTTCATCACTTACAAAGTACTGGTTACAGTTAATTATGTATGATATTTATGTAAGTGTCATCAAGTGCTATGTTCTATGAAATAATAGTGGATAAGAAGAGGATGATCAAGTTCTTATTCAGTTTAAATTAGAACTTAGATGATACCATAGGAAAATCTTGGGGATGAAGCCTCTCTCTATCATTAAGGAAGTCTTTGCTGAAGTCAGAAGAGAAGAAAGTAGAAAGAAGCTCATGATGAAAAGATGTTCATCTAGTACTAAAAGCTCCAACTTATACACATACAACTCCTTCCATTAGGCAAAATCTAAGAAAAATCGTCCCTTGTGTGAACATTACAAGAAACTCAGTCACACGAAGCATAAGTGCTGGAAACTATTTGAAAAATCTGCATATTGGAAACCTAGGCAAGGAAAGACCATGACAGCAAGGCCCAAGCTGCTACCTTTTTTGAAGGGTTAGTTGACTCTAGCCCCTTCACCAAAGAACAACTGTGTTGAAGAAACCGTTTTCAAGCACTTGAGTGGCCTACCAGCTTGATGACACATCAATGTATCATGCTCTACTACCTCGCTAATAATGGAAGATTTCGACCTTAGATAATAGATTCAGATGCTTCTGGTCAAATGACTGGAGACATTCATGCTCTTACCAACTACAAATAGTTCACTCACTTCAAATTTGTTAAGACTTATTGATGGATCTCACTCTAGGATTGTTGAGAAAGGAGAAGTGAAAGTATCCAAATATATTCAACTTTCTTCCGTGCTATATGTTCCTCAATTAAGTTGCAACTTAATTTTAATTAACAAACTTACTCATGACTTTAACTGTGTTACTAAATTTCATTCAAACTCTTGTAAATTTCAGGTGGTTGATTCAGGAAATGTGATTTACAGTGCTTAATTGTGTTAAGATCTATACTTGCTCAAGGAAAGCTATTCTCTAAAAAGTGTCTTCTTTACCATTCTCTTACCATATTCCTGAATTTGTTCCGATTCCATTGAAAAACAAGTTTTTTTATGATATTATTGTTCGGGTTATCCCAATTTTCATTATGTTACAAAGTTGTACCCTCATCTATTTATTAATAAAAAAAACAGGGATTTTTTTGTGTAAAATTTGCCAATTGGCTAAACACACTTGTCATGTTTTCTTCTGTCTTAGTAGAGACCGTCACATAAATTATTTCTTATTATAATTCTTAATAATATTTTCAGCCAATCTTCCTCTAAAAGTATTGGACTGTGTCTTTTGTTCACATTTATCAACTAAACCGCTAAAAACTTGATCCAAAATTTATCAAATGTGTTTTCCTTGCATATACTTTTAACAAAATGTGATACAAGTGCAATTCCCCAATTGCGACAAAAATACAACTCAATGGAGGTTACCTTTTTTGAAAGCCAACACTACTACCATAAATTCGATATTTAGGAGGAGAGTCCAGGTGAATATCAGACTTGGGACACCATTTTGGATACCCACAATGATCTAGTGTTATCACAACCAACTCGACTTCCCCATACTACTTTGGATATTTACACTATTCTTTAAGTCATCACAACCTAAGTTCTACCGGTTGAGATCATCCAACTTGAGATTGACAATTAATAACTTCGTGTGTACACTAAGAGAAAGAAATTCACTAAGCAGGATAAGAAAATAATATGCACATGATTGTTCACAACCAAGCCTAAATTCACACATCTCTGAAGTTCCAAGGGAGGTGGAATCCAATGGAGAAGGCTGGAAAAATTGAACAAACTATCCTGTCCAGGATTATTTTTCCTATGACAAGATATCATCAACTTATAAAAACTTTTGTAATGTAATTTTGATAGAATGCAGATACCTAAGTCAATTCATGAAGCACTTCAAAGACTATAGTGGAAAAAAGTCGAATGATGAGGATGTCCAAGCACTTGATTTAAATTGCACATGGATCTTTACAAAGCTTCCTCCAGATAAAAGATATATTGGGTGCAAATGGTGTTCAATGCCAAGTATAAAATAAATGAGAGCATTGAGAGGTTCAAGGCTAGGTTTATGACTAAATATTTCACTAGGTTATGGGATAGACTATCAAGAGATCTTTGCTATAGTGACCAAGTTTAAATATTGTAAGAGCTCTTCTTTCCTTAATGAACAACAAGTGGAAATTGCATCAACTTGATATCGAGAATGCGTTTTTGAATGGAAACCTTTAGGAAGAAGTGTACATAAAATCCCATTATGATTGAAAAATGACTCAAATAAGTATTTGATTTGTAATATATGAAAGTTACTTTATGGTCTCAAACAATCTCGAAGGGCTTGGTTTGATAAGTTTGGGAAGACTATGAAATCTAATGAATACATTCAATGCTAAGCAGATCATACACTATTCATAAAGCATACACAGGGGGTAAGAATGATATACTCATTGTGTATGTAGATGATACGATTTTGACAGGTGATGATGAAAAAAAAATTGGGAAGATTAAGGAGGTCCTAGCCACTGAATTTTAAATTAAGGATCTAGTAGTGATGAGATACTTTTTGAGCATGGAAGCGGTTAGGTCCAAAATAGGTTTTATGATATCTCAAAGAAAGTACATCCTAGACTTACTAAAAGAGACAAGAATGTTGGGGTGCAAACCTATTGAAACTCCTATGAATTTTAGTAAAAAACTTACATTCAGGGGGAGAAAAGACACCGGTGGAAAAATATAGATACCAAAGATTAGTGGGTAAGTCTATTTATTTGTCACACATTAGATCATATATCATTTACTCTGTTAGCATTACGTGTAAACATATGAATAGTGCGAATGAAAAATATTTGGAGGTGATTTACAATATATTGAGTTTTCTTAAGAAGACTTCCTGGCGTAGTATTATTGTTTAAGGATTCATATAACAGAGAGGTAGAGGTGTACATTGATGTTAGTTGGGTAGGAGAACTCACGGCTAGAAGGTTCATGTCTGGGTATTAGTTCTATGTTTAGGGAAATCTTGTCACTTGGAGAAGCTTGAAGTAGGTAGTGGTTTCGATAAGTAGTGCAGAATCTAACAATCTAACACTTTGGGAATTTGTGAAGGAATGTGGATCTAAAAGTTACTAAATTTGTTGGGGTACTTCACGTTCAATCCCATAAAGATGTCCTATGACAACCAAACCATCATTAATTTTGCAGTTGAGAAATAAGAGAATACGCTTTTCTCCCTCTTTCTTCAGTTATAACATTTGATGAGGTAAAACCTCAGTGGGCAAACAATCCTAACACATGGTTTAAAATTCAAGAAAATAATATAAATATGTGGATGCTAATTTTTTGTACTAGCATGACCATAATTAAATTTATATATTGCTAGCTTATCACGAAAAGCGTATTCTTGAAATTAATTATTTTGATAGTTACTTGAATAAAATAAGTTCCATTCCTTGAAAGTTGAAGACAACTATGGTTTAAATTTATATATCGATAGGTTTTGGCCTAACATTCATGAATCTTGTGAAGATCATTGTTTAGAATCATGAAGAGCTTAAACTCATAGTTCTTATCAATGATCAATTTGCAGAGTGCTTCATTATCAGGGCACTTCAAATAGATCCAGCTGTTGTCATTAACGTTTGAGAGAGTTGGAGCAACAACAGATCAGGCACCTTATCGCAATTCTCAAGGATTTTCTTTATGCAGAAGATTTTTACTATATTTTTAGAAATTAATTTTCTTTGATAGCTTCCTAAATATGATCGGCAATATACTAAGAAATTGACGCGGAAGCTTTTCCCGCACAGTTTTCTTAAGGTACTGCAGTGGTTACAGTACCGCAAGAAAACAAATAACTGAAGATGGATTCTGGCCGCCAAAACAGTTTCATTTTCCTTTTTTTATTACTTCTTCCTATTATCCTTCATTTCAAATCCCTATGTATATGTGTGTGTTAGGGTTTGAATTAGGAGTTTTTGGTGAGTTTTCTGTTTGGATAGCCACCGACGTCCCTCTTCTTCTGTTTCTAGGGCTGTATCCGAGGACAAGTGGTGCTCCGACTGTATCCTGCTCCGAGGTGGTGAACTACCCCCACGTGCCCCTCCCTTCTTCCACCCACCTGCTCGCAGCCAACCTCTCTGCACCCCTCCCCTTCACTGCCACCTGCTGCTGTGTTGCTCGTGCCGCCCTTCCAGCCTTCTTCCCAGGTGCCCACCTATACCGGCCTCTATCCTGCCGTGAGTCTTCCCCTGGCAGACCCAAGGTTACCATACACGCAAGTTCCCTTTCTCCTATTCCTTCCTGCTGCAGCCCACCACAGCTCCCGTATTCCCCTACACCTCTCTCCGATTCCTACAACTGCAGCCCAACAGCAACTCCTTCCCTGTCCCTACAACTGCAGCCCAACCCCGTACAGCCCACCACAGCTCCCGTATTCTCCTACACCTCTCTCGGATTCCCTCCTGCTGCAGCTCGACAACAATCCCTTCCCTTTCCCTACAACTGCAGCCCAACCCCATACAGCCCACCACAGCTTCCCTATTCCCTTACACCTGCAGTCACAACCCTTGCAGCCTACCACAAATCCTGCACCCAACCAGCCCAACCTTCTACGGTCCCGCCACCATCCACCACCTTTTGTCATCACCCTAGGGTGTCATTGTTTTGTGTTGTTGGTTTCTTATTTTAAGGGTTGTTTGTAACCCCTTTCGAGTTTAAGCAATAATATTTACATTTCTATTCAGAAATTTTATTTGTTTTTGATAGTCATGGAGTTGATTAGCCTTGATGTCACCATTTTATTTTCATATTTTCTGGTCTTATTTGCCTGATATCCTTTTTTTTCTGGTGTAGTTGTTGATCCTATTAGGTAGTTATTTTTTTCTTCCACAAATAAACATCGTGGACTGTCTATTGAAGATGGTTGTGGCAATCGAGCTTGTGTCTGTGTAAAATAATTTTGTTTTTGGCCCCACTAGTAGGCTAATAACCAAGCACCTCAGGTTCATAGGTGACATAAGACATTTTGGATTAAAAGGAACTAACTCATTTAATTTTCTTGTAAAAACCAGCACTATATATAGTTTAAGACATAACAATGAAAGAAAATACAACCAATTAACT
>JXCR01122201.1:0-32128 GCA_002079205.1 Phalaenopsis hybrid cultivar
CTGTCATCTCTTTGACTTTCTCGATCACTGTCGAATGTAACCTCTTCTTGGTTCCCGTCATCCAACTCGACAAGTTTCCATTGTAGACGGTGGATTTCTCATTGAATCTCTTCTCGGGTCAGGTTCGGTGTGCCTGTTCGCGCATTGCTAGGGTTGGAAATAAGAAGGAAAAATTTGGTGAATGTGATTTGGGTAGGGGTAGATGCTAGGAAACCCTAAAATAAGACTAAGGTTAGACTAGCTCTGATACCAAATAATATCGAAACTAGTAGGAAAAATAATGGAAACACGAAACCAAACTTTCATTAATAGTAAAATAGGGTTGCAACATGACTTCAACACAAAACATAAAACGACACAAGCAAACACTCCTAAATTATCCCAATGGGTGGTGGAGGTCGGCTAGAGGGATATGGATGATTGGGAGGGATGACGACAATCACGGGAGGCGGGTGGTAGCGAAGGGAAGGTGTGGAACTGTAAGGACATCAAGTGGAAAGGATTGTAGGTGGTAGGCAATGGTATTGTGATGGTTGGAAGGAGTTTGGAAGGTTGGACAGTAGTAATAACCTGCAGGAAAGGGGACGATAGGGTGTTGGTGACGGAGGGAGAGTTTGGTGTATGAAATGTGGGAAGGAGAAGGTTTAGGGAAGGTAAAAAGGGAGGATACAATCACCAGTTCGAAGAGGATACAACCGTAGCACCACCACTTTTTTGGATATAACCCAAAAGGGGAAAAGAGCTTCATAGTGGAATATGAGAACAAAAGCATATGCAAGAGATAACAATTTATAGCTTCCTGTAAAGGGAAGGGGGTGGGAAAGGTAAGAAGGCTTCAGAAAACTCTCCTCGGGCGAAGCAGCTTCTTGGATTGCGAGAGTTTGCGATCTGTCTCCTCCTTCATGCGGAATTGAGATCCTGTCCCGCCCTCCTCCTCGTGGCTCACCTCTTGCCTTCTTGCGGTATTGCGATTCTTCCCCGCTTCTCCTCCCGTGAAATTTCGCGGGCTCCCGCGAAGTGTTGCATGGTTTCTGTCCTCGCGGGATCAAAGCGCCCCGCTTTAGGGAGCATTCAGACGTTGAGTTCAGTCGTGTAAGCAGGAGAAATGAATGTTGAATTTTGTTATGTTATACTGTTAGTAGCTTTGCTCATTCTCTCTATATTTATCACCAGAAATTCAAACCCATGATCTTCCTTGGTACTATTTGACGCAGGACAATTTGGCTCAAATATGGGTTTGTAATTAAACTTTGAACTACCCACAAACTCACAAGCGCAATGAATCCTCTTGGCCACTACTATACCTTCAATTGTTGTCAAATATAGGTCCAGAACATAATCATCAATCGGAAATTGCAAGATACGTCACCATTTTTTTCTATCATTGTGTTAGTCCTCTATTAGTTTGGATGTTATGTTATTGGGGTGGAAGCTCGTCATTAATTCATAATAATTTTTTTTTTCTTTTAATACGTGGGGTGTAATGAGGTTTGTATTTCATAATCAACTCAACTAACTTTTATACAATTTAAATAGGCAGGGTGGTTCATTCTCGATGCTTTCAAAGTACTTTGTAAATTCCTTAACTTTTTTTGTTTGTTACTAGTATTTAAGCTAAATTTCTTGTTCCTGTCGATGTTCATGAAAATATGAACTTACTACCACACAATTTGAAAGAATGTTTTGTCCATCTTCATGATTTCACTGAATATTTCAATAAAAATTTTGCCTTAAACTTGTTATGAAAAAACGACGGCAATAAAGTAAAAACCGGATCGAAAAATTGCAAACCAGAAAATAACACACAGATTTACGTGGTTCGGCTAATTTGCTTACGTCCACAAAGCTGCAAAGGATTTTAGTACTTTGAGAAATTACACCGTCGAGCTCTTTGATGTTTACAAGAAAAATTCCTCTCTTTCTGTCTTTCTTTCTCTCTCTTAGCTCTCAAGAGGATTTAACTTAGCTCTTATGATAGGTTAAAATAGGTTATTTAAAGAAAACAGGAAAAAGGTAGGTAGAGAGAGGTAGGTGGGAGAGAAGTAGGCGAGACGCGATAGGTGAGGTAGGTAATTCACAGGCTCCACCTAACAATTCTTCCACTTGGAGACTGGGACATTGACTGCACCACCTACTGGCTGCATTATCTGCTGGCAGTATTAATATTTTCCTCAATCATGATATCCTCCACTTTCCTCCACCTCTGCAACTCATGGCTTCTATCTTCACGCTGGAAGACCAACTGAAGTCGAGCACAACTTCAGTTTTTCAAGAGTAGTACCCTTAGTCGACATATCACGTCAACATAGCCTTGTATCTTCAAGCTCTTTCCTGAGTTACTCATAAATCTGTTTACAACTCTCACTGCATGTGCAATATCCTGCCTCAGCTGAAAGTCTTTTTCAACAAGTCCAGACTTGTTCCTCTTACTGTCATCAAGTGCAGTCTTCACCCGGTACACCCACTTGTGCAATGTCTTTTTTCCTGGTGGAAGTTCTGTCAGCTCTCAAGTCTGATTCCCTGACAGGGAATCCGTCTCCTCCTTCTTGGCCAGCTCCCATTTGCTCAAATTCTCATATTGTAAAATTTCTTTATAGCTCTGGCACATGTGACCAAGTCTGCAATGTCGCAGATCTGTTGTGCTCTCTGCAACTGTAATAACAACAGTGTTGAGTAAACTTGTAATCATATATAGTGTGTCAGTTTTTTTACCCTGAGCCAGTACTAATGCTCTTTTGGTAACATTTCAGATGCTATTTGAGAACACTACTGAATGACCACTCTCATTGAGCTGCACAACAGAGATGAGGTTTTTCTTCAGCTCCGGAACGTGTCTGAACTTTTGCAAAGTCCATTTGCTCTTGTTAAGGAGTTCAATATCAATGTCTCTCATCCCCACCACGTTTAAAGCTTTTCCATCAGCCAGATGTATCTTCCCAAAGTCGTCCGCAACATAACTCCTGGTGGGAAGATGTATGGAAGGAAGCCTCTGAATCCAGTATATAGTCATCAACTGGAAAGTGAACTGGCAGCAATAGTGCATTGTGTATTTCTTCGGTTACCATATTTGTGCTATCATTATCCTTCTTCTTAGGATTTTCGCAGTTCTTTTTTATGTGGTCAGTTTTGTCACAATTCCAACAGGTTGTCTGTTGACCAAACTTTGATTTTGATCTTTCTTTGTTTGAGTTTGTGTCATGTGATCTCTCTCTGGAATCGACAATCACTACCGAACTCAAACTGGAAGTCTCGCCAGAATCTTTCATGTGCACCTCATCGCCTAAGGTCAAGTCACGAATATCATTATATTTCAGTTTAGATTTACTTGTTGAATTGCTAATTGTCATCCTTATGGATTCCCAATTTTTTGGCAATGAAACCAACAATATCGAAGCACGTATCACATCATCAAAATCAGTTTCAACAGACGATAATTGATTTGTGATAGTATTGAAATCATTCAGGTGTTGAGCAACATACACGCCTTATATCATATTTAAGTTGAACAAATTTTTCATCAAGTGCACTTTGTTATTCGCCGATGACTTTTCATACTTGATAAAGCCGTCATGAGATCTGCAGTAGTCCTTTCATTTATGACGTTGTGGGCAACGGTTCTCAACAGGGTTAATCGAATAACCCCCAGAACCTGTCGATCCAACATATTTCATTCCGCCTCATTCATCTTTACCTGGTTCTTTCCCAGTAACAGAAGATGTAGTTTTTTCCCATAGAGGTAGTCATATATCTGCATCATACAGTGACCAAAATCTGTTTCATTAAACTTCTCGATCCCCGATGTCACCACTTCGTCTCCGTCTATCGTTCTTCCTTAGATCCGAGTCAAAGCTTTGATACCACTTGTTATGAAAAAACGATGACAATAAAGTGAAAAACTAGATCAAAAAATTACAAACCAAAAAATAACACACAGATTTAGTATTTCGAGAATATCGATCGTCCTTTGTGCATACAAACTCTTTTTCCGTTATCCATTTAGTTTATAGGAGCTATTCATATAATTAAAATGAAACCATAGGTTAAATTTTACAACTTAGTGAATAAATTTATTTATGCGTATGCTCTTACATCAATGCGGTTAAAAATGGATTAAACATTAGCATTGTATTTTATTGAAAACTTTTAGACAATAATATTTCATTTAAGAAATCATCTCAAGAGCGTCAATTAAAATATTGTACCATTGAAGACTTATTTTTATTCTCTTTTTACAAATATTTTTCATTATTACATGCACGGGCAGAATAACATCTCCAACTAGTATTATAAGGAGCTACTTTCTTTGTTTGACCCTTAACATTTAAATCATTTGATTATGATTAGATTTATTTCAATTATTTGAATCATTCATTAAACTTTCAATGTGAATGATATATCTTAAAAATTTAGAAAACACATTATAATGCTTATGCAATTTCAATTAATCAACTATTTAAGTAATTTTATCAATAATTATCATGATCTAAACATTTAAAACATGAATGCATTTAAATTTAAAAGAATTGAAACTAGTATAAAGTAAGAATTATAATTACTCGGGTTTTTTTTGAAGTCTTATGTTTTCTTTTTTAAATCTATTTTCTTTGATGTAACATCTAACATATGATCAAATCCATGATTAGTAGTATAAAGTAAGAATTATAATTACTTTTAAAACATGATTAGAAGTATAAACGTTTAAAACATGAATGCATTTAAATTTAAAAGATTTGAAACTATTATAAAGTAAGAATTATAATTACTCGGGTTATTTAGAAGTCTTACGGCTTTCTTTTTGAAATCTATTTTCTTTGATATTAACACCTAACATATGATGAAATCCATTATTAGTTGGGGTGCCAAAATTGGGTTCCCATGTAGGGTCGGGTTGGATCTGACCCGAAGTTGACCCGAACCCTAGTTGTGTTCTCTGTTGGCCAGAACCCAATCGGTATAACTTGTTTAACATAAGCATAATAAGTGTTTAGGTCACAATTGGGTCGAATTTTGGTCAATTGCTAATCAATCTCAGATTGATTTTGGGTAAATTTCGGGTTAGCAGACCGGTTTTGGATCAATTTCGGGTTGGTGTGTCAACTCAATCCCGGTTTGAAAAATTACACGGGTTAGGATCTCCAACCTAAACTCAACCTGAAAATTATTTGGGTCAACTCGAACCCCGATTTTCTTAGTCAGGTTCGTGACGAGTTGGCGTGTCGAGTCAATTTTTGACACCCCTTGATTAGTATTTATCCATTTATATATATATGTTCAATTACTTGAGTCTCTTGTAATGTGGCTTTCCCATATTGTATTCATTATTTGATATTNTCAAATACAAGTCCTTTTATAAATTTCCAAAAGGTGCCTTCGTGTCTCTTCAAAATCTATCCACATTCAACGAATCCTCCAATGGTTGCCTCCTTTTAAAAGCCAATAGAATGTATTTTAATGTCCATTAAGTGTTTCCCATATTCTTACCAATGGTTGCTTCAAACACCTCATCAAAAATTTGTCCAAATTCATTGGATCACCAAGTAACTACTTTTGGCACTTAAGCGCGAGGTACTGGGCTCTTAGAAGTTGCCTTCTCAGTTTTATTAGAGCATAAGCGCCAGTTCTTAGTGCTTAGGCGCCATCGTTCTTTTGTACACCTTTTTCATTTTTGCTCAAATTTGTTCCTTTTTCACCCCTTTCATCATTTTCATCCATTTGGTTGTACTTAAAAGAAAAACACACAAATAACTTTCATTAAAGCACAATATCTCAAAAATAGAAATATGTATACATATAGACTATGTATTTTAGGTGTATCAATATTCAAAACTAGAAGTAGAGGATGAACCTCAACAAAAAAACATTGACAACAAAATAAGACCATAAGTTTGTTCGAGATTTTGGCAGGCTCTTTTGAGCATTCAAGCATCCTCTACCTTTAAAATAGGAATTTAAAACTCTTTCCTTGAAATTAAAGACATTCAAACTTTTTGAGGACAAGTTGCAAAGTTTGTCGGGAGTTTTATTAAGCATCCCCAATTTCTTATGATGTAATTAACTATAGGGGCTTTCCTTTGTAGGAAGGGACGAGCCCCAAAATAAGTACAATAATTTGAATCTCTGATCGTGAGTTAGCTTTTTTCAGGTCTTCTTTGCGAGTATGCCTCTGAGGTATCTTGAGTTAATCATACATCGGACATACACTTAAAGCTATCTACGTAAAGTCCACCTCATGAAAGCTTCCTCATGTGTTTCTAGTATTTGTCTTTAGATCATCTACTTGATCAGAGAGAGAGTTATATGAATGGTGAAAAACTAGTGACTCCCTGATCTCTCCTCTCTCTAGATCATCTACATGATCAGAGGGAAAGTTATTTAGAGAGAGAAGCTACACAACTGTTGAAAAACTAGTAACTCCACTTAATAACCAACAATAACAACACTGGCTAGATGACACGAGTCGATTGGAGAGTAATCTTGAATCGGCAATGTGGCCATCAGAGCAAAGTGGAGTTCCACTGGGGAATTTATTTTTGCCTCATCTCTAGTTTTTAAACTTATCCTCATGCCTAGGTAACATTCTTATGCCTTGTATAGGCTATAGTACCCCGCCCCCATTGGTATGTGTTGCCCTATTTCACTCTTAGGCAAAGCATAACCGCCATCTGCCCAATCTCAGAATTGTTTATGATGAACTGATTCTAGGATCTTAAATCTTGAAAATTGATAAAATAAAAATAATAAAGTAAAAATGAAAAAAATAAAATGAAACAAAACTTTTGATAAAATGAAATCCAACTAAAACTTGATAACAAAACAAAACTCTCATTTTACATAATGAGTAAATGAAAAGGGAAAACATGAAGTCCTAAAGACAGATCAGGCTAACATTTTGTATCTTTCCAAAATTACAAAACCATGATAATAGATTACCTAAAACTAGTCCTTTCATTTATCGGAGGACTCGACTTGGAAATTGATAAAGCTGCCCACTGCCAGGGTTTGCTAATCAAGTTTGGGTCTATATTTATCTAAATTGAGGTAGTGCTCGATAACCTACCTTATGTCGTGGCAAAGATAACTACCCTCAAGGTTACAAAACCACGAACAAAGTTTAACTTAAAGTCCAACCAGGAGTTTCCTTCACTCAAGAGGAGTGTCTCAGAAACATTTTTATTATTAAGAGGACTTTAAAGTCCATCATAATCCATCCCACCTTTGAGCCTAAGGAAGTTGACCAAAAAGGAATTCCATCCTCACAGAGCAAGAGGAGTGTTTTTCATCATCACCTATGTTCAAGATTGGGACCATCTCTAATCCTAACCTGCTTACCCACACTCACTAGAGAAATAAGAGCCCTTCCTCCCTGAAGAAGAAAAAGTATGTCTTGGTTGACAAAAGAAAACCTAATGAACTTCAGGAAATGACAATTCCACGGAATTATCCTCTCTTAAGAAGGATTAGGTTCTACTTGTTGTCCAATGCTCATGGTGAGGAAGATGTTTGTAGGATTTTTGCGACTCCACCCTGATCCTTTCATAACCACCAAGAAAAGAAAAGGGGCCCTTTCAGCTGAAGGATTCATTTTGTGTTTGACAAGCTTGTTTAAAAGGAAAAGTGCTCGATTGGCCAGATTCTGCAAAATATGGTGTGCACAGTCTCCTTATAAATGAAAAAAAAATTGCTCAAGAAAGCTAGAGCAGACCACAGATATTGTAAGGCTGATACACCATAAGTCCCTGCCAAGCTTCACTTGAGAGATTGATAGATTCCAACTTATTCAACCTGAATAACCACCAAACTTTATTGAGGTCCCAAAATAACAACCACCGTGATCACAGAATAGTAAGCCCACTCTCTTGCTAAATCTAAACCAAGACACCTTACAACTCATCAATCAACACATGAGGAACTATTTCTTAGAGAAAAAAAGCATTTTCCAGTTTGAACTCGCTTGTACAGTTGTTATGAGCCTGGGATCGTATGATCCCACAACATGATGACACACCCTTGAAGAAATATTGTTCCACACATAAAAAGAATGTATGGAGACACAATCTAAGAATGGAGGTCCTCGATGTTGTGGGGACACGACATACCATTACTATAGAAAATTCACAAGAGGAAAGTCATTGAAGTGGTCACACGAATTCAATCAAAGATAAGTTGGAGAAACTAATAGTTGATGTTAGTCAATTATCTTGAAATAGAAAAAGAGACTCATGATGACATGGAGGAGGAGTTTGCAGAAATAATTATGGTGAAAACACAAGCAACCTCATCGTTATGAGTGGTACCACCACAAAGAAATGAAGAATTGACAAAAAAATTGTGAATGTTCATACAACTGTGTGATGAGAAATTCAGTTATCTTGAGAAAAACTCAAATAGATGATGGCTGCTGTGACAAACTTGCATAGCTTACCGTAGATGACACGGGCGCTTACCGCTGAGACCACTTCACAGAAGTAGTCCACATTCTCAATGGCAAAAGAGAATGAAAGGAGGTCGAAGATGAAAATAAAAAAAAGGGTTCCACCCAGAGTAGGATCTCTGAAAAATACATCACTCAATAAGTCAAGCAAAAGTCAAAGAAACGATGGCCTAGGTGAGGTTCGGATCATTAGTTTTGAGGGGCAGAGCCTACCCGATGGAAATTGATATTTTCCAACATCCTAAGTACTTTAAGCCATATCTCTTCAAGGTGCTAGATAGAATATGAAATCCTCGCAAAAAAGTTGTGCACTTCTAGCAAAGCTGTTGCAATGCAGGGGGTAGCGACACTCTCTTGTTTAGCTAGTTTGCCTGCAGCCTTACGAGCATTACTTTTGACTAGTATGCCAAACTTTCCAGTGGGTCTTTCTCTACACAATTTTAGGGGGGTCGTCTTGTGGAAGCTATTGGTTGTCGGAATGTAAATCCTGTCGCCCGCCACTGAGGGACATTTAATTATATATATATATATATATATATAAGTTTAGAAAAATATGGAATCAAACTGATCCCATATCTTTCAAAGTTTAGAAGAAAAAGCACTACACCTTAAGCCAAGTATCTAACGTGAAAGATAAACACAAGACTTGAGGGTGAGGCTCAATCAAACAAAATAAGAAATATATGACAACCGTTTGGTTCGCGATATAAGCTGACAAGTTTCCCTATTTAATAAGAAAAATTAAATAGGGTTTATATTAAGTTGCGTTCGGAAAAGATTCTTATAAGGGAAAACTCCTATAGTTAATTACATCTTAGATAACCGAGGTCACCTATAAAAACTCTCGATAAAAATCAAGGGATATTATTTTCAAAGAGTTCAAAGGAATAAGACATTTCAAGGAGATCGGACAAAAAGGAGTGAAAGGGGAATGTCTCAAATTTGGAACATTTTTATTTAGAATCCAAAGGAAGAGAGGCTAGCGGATGTCATAAATCCAGAGGAGAACCTCGGTGACTTCCCAAAACTATCCTATTGTTTCGCTTCAATTTTGGAAATTAGAATTATTGAATATTTCATCTTGCCAATTTTATTAATTAGGGCTTACATTTATATAAAATGATCACACAAATAGCTTGGAAGATGTGAGAATTTAAGTCATCACGAATGACAACCTTGGAATCCTAAAGCGAGTTTGGGCTTATATTGTACAATAGAGCCATACAAAGGCATAGAGACAAGTTGAGGATTTATGTTGCATAAGGAAACAACCTCGAAGTCCTATGAATTGTTGTTTAATTCTAAAGGATAGTTTAGTTAGTGTAGACATGTTTTACTATTGAAGATGGTCGTGTCGCCCATAGTGCTAGCTCCAAGCTCCTCGTCGTGGTGAGTTCAAGTTTTCTAATGTGTCAAGTCATAATGTCAAATCAAATATTTTCTATGGTTATGGTTATTTAAACTTTATGGGGCATGTTAAAGTTTATTAGATAGACATCGGTTAGGATCCTACGGTTCCCTCATTCTTGTACCAGTATTTTCATTTTGATACACTTAGTCCAAATGAATTAATTAAACTCAACTCATTGAGTTCTATACTTCATTTAGACCATGGGAAATCTCGTAATTTTAGTTTAGTTGTAATTTTTGCTTTGTGATATTTGTGATTAAATTTTGATTTGTCTTTACCTTTTGGCAGTTGTGGCGTTGAATTTATCTCATCTAACTTTTAGTTTTGGTTTTAGTTTTGTGGCTATCCTAAAGTTTCAATTTTGACATAGATGGTGAAATCATTGTTTAACATGCAAGTTCACGAGCAGGAAAGTATAGTGAAAAAATTGCAGGAAAAGAAGGTGTTGTAAACCACAAAAACATACTTGTCGAGTCTTCTCGTTCCTCCACCTGAAAGTTCAGTACTTCCAAGGCATATATATATATATAATTTTGCAGCATGTAAAACGTGCTTGTAGAAAAAGTAGGAAGTGTAAGTTGAAGGTATGTGTACCAGATCCTATGTCATATCTTAGTGGTCCTATTTATTTAAGTGTATAGATGGTTTCCTAAGCAAGACATAACGAGTTCTAATTGTCCTTCAAGGTATCCAAAAGAGTAAGAGAATGGTCCATAGACTGGGCCCCAGGCATCTCACAATCTTTTGAAAAAGTCTCGAGGTCATTAAAACTCTTTAGGTTGCTTAATAACTCGTCCTTATCATACCCTTATGCTTAATGAACTGATGTTCTGGCCAACCCTAAGGATGGNTGTAAGAGAATGGTCCAGGGATTGGGCCCCAGGCATCTCACAATCTTTTGAAAAGTCTCGAGCTCATTCAAACTCTTTAGGTTGCTTAATAACTCGTCCTTATCATACCCGTATGCTTAATGGACTGATGTTCTGGCCAACCCTAAGGATGGGGTAATTATCACTTCATGTTTTATTTATAAATTATATAGGTAAAGACCCTTAGGGGCAATTTGGTCTAATTAAGAAACTTAGCACTTTGATTTTAACGATGAGCTTGTAGTGTTTTAAACAAGTTTTAAATTATTTATATATTATTTTCTAAATCTCACTAAACAAAATTTTTATCAAGCCTAGTTCATTACTAAGCCCTTAAAAATTAATGGGTAAATTTGTAATTTTATAAAATGATTTAAATATTTATACATTTAATGCTTATCATGAATCATAAATCATTTCAAAACCATTAATTGAGGCTTAAANAAAGCCTAGTTCACTACTAAGCCATTAAAAATTAATGGGTAAATTTGTAATTTTATAAAAATATTTAAATATTTATACATTTAATGCTTATCATGAATCATAAATCATTTCAAAACCATTAATTGAGGCTTAAAATCAGTGAGTTATGATCTTCTAGAAATCAAACCCTCCCATTAATATCTTCTTTATTTAAATATTCTTCCAAATTTCATCAATTTTAAGACAATTATAAATTTATCCTTTACAAGACCAAAGTGAGGTTGGTTACTACCATTTATCCCGTTCATATTCCAATCATAAAAAAATATCAATTAAGATTATTTGTTGCCCAATTAGCCCTTTAATTAAGTTCAAATATTAATTAAGTCTTAAATTCCAAAAATACCCTTTTGTCTCTAAGACCTTAATACCTTATATATCATTAAATTAGACTCAAATGACTTGAAAATTTCATGTTACCCCAATCATGGGCTATTTAGGACATCAAAGGAGAAAATATGATTTTTCAGAATTTATTTAATTTTATAATTATTTTTTTTGCAAAACAAAATATTTTCAATGAAAATTTAATAACTCAACCAAAAAATAAAATTTGTCCTTAAGAAAATTATTGGAAGGTTACTTAGGTTAGACGACCACTTGGACAAATTTCCATGATTTTTAGAGTTTTAATTTAATTATTAGAATTATTTGTTTGTTTTGAGCATTAATTAAATATAAAATATTACTTAAGTAGAAAATTAAGTTTTATATTTTCGTTAAATCTCTCTGAGTCCAAAGAACCCAAAGAAATAAATTTCATGTTTCTGTGATTTACATTTTAATTATTGGAGATAATTTAGTGAAATATTAAAGAAAATTCATTTTTAAGCCTTTAAAATTAATAACTTGACTTAGAAAATTAGGAAAATTATTTTAATTGATTCCAAGTCATCAGGAAGCCAAACTTAAAATTTTAGTGTGTTTTTACAATTTTGCAATTTTTATGATTTTTAATTATTTAAATACCCTAAAATAGCTCAAAAATGAAGTATGTATTTTAATTCCAATTTTATTTTTATTAGGTTCCTCTAGTCAAAAGGAGCTCCCAAAACAAGTTTTAGTTATTTTTAAAGTAGTATTTTAATTTTTATATTTATTTTTATTCCAAAAATATAATTTCACTTGATTAATCCATTTGAATGATCAAATTAAATCCAATTGACTTAAAATTTTTATGGAGAGTTTCAATGACACTAAATTATAGTGGAAAATGATTTTTAGGTCATTTATATTTGTAATTACTCCAAATTAACATTATCTTATTTGTTAGGGTTGGTGATAGTTAAGATTATTTGAATGAGTTAAACAAAACTTATATTTTTCCTAAGGTCCTCTGAAACAAAATTTATATTTTTTTTAAGGTCCTTTGACCACAATGAACCTACCAAAACAAATTTTGTATTTTCTTAAGAGCATTTTAATTATTATAATTTGTATACCAAAATAGGGACTATTAACTTGAAAATTAGATATCTCTACTTAGAGATGCCCCCTAACCTTGGAAAAATCAGGGGAGATAATTAATAATAGATACATTAAAAGCCTCATGGTCCCATTCCATAGTTAAATGTCTAAGCAGATGGAGAATTCAAATAAGAAAAATGTTATTTAAATAAATATGAGTAAGAGGGTATTTTTATTATTTTCCTCTGTCCACTGAGTAAGAGGGTATTTTTATTTATTTTTATGACTTTTCTAAACCAAGATATGAATTTTCTAAGTTATGGTATTTAAATAAATCAAGTAAATCCCTATTTTTCTACTTATCAAGCACGGTACGACGTCATTCTCGGTGTCTCCAAAGTTCCACGTATTTGCTTGTGGTTGAGCGCTGCCATCCGAGTCATCTTATGAACCGAGGCGCAGTTTAACGCAATCATGGTCATTCATATGATACACGTGCGATCCAATAGTTGTGGGTCATCATCCCCAACTGGTTCAATCTCAGAGTCGTCCACTTTCTAACCCTAATATCTTGCTCAATACTCAACCAAATTAAGTGTGATTTGTTCTTATAGACTCGTGTTGACTAGAAGAAGATATCCAAGAGGTTAATCAAGTTTTAAATCAAGCTTATAAGCACATAGAATTAAATGAAGCTCAGTTTAAGGGGAGTGTTCAATACCTTTGCCCAAGAGGTTTGGGTGTTTCTTGAAGTGATTTGCCATAAGCATGAGGTTTGGGTGTTTCATGAAGTGTGCTAAAAAGGATCATAAGGATATTTTAAAGTGACTTGGCCTCCTATCATTAATAGCTTGATGAGCTGGCAAGGCTCCCATGTCTCACCTATGGCTTGGGAGTGGCTTCATGGCTTCCCTTTTGCTTGGTCAAGTTTCATGAGGAGGGATTTTGAGCTTTATCGGATATTTTGGTGGTGTTTGTCATGAAGCCTAATATGGAATGACTTGATCATAAATTTGAAACTGAGGGAATGATTTTGATTAAATGGATGACGAAGAGAAAAGAAATTATCATGTGGGCTTTTGAAATTAGATGTAGTGGGGGTGGGCTTTTAAACTTATGGGTTAAATTGGGCTAAAATTTGGGCTAATTATTGAATGTTGAATTTTGTAGAGGAAGATTTCATGAAGAGTTTGGAAAGATTCAAGGTGGTTTTGAATTGAATTGTGAGGCCAATTTAGTGGATTTAGTCACATTGTTAAAATTGGGGCTTTTTGATTTGGGTGAAATTGGGCTTGCAATTGGGTCAAATTGCACTTAAATTTTGTTTAGATTGGGATTGGGGTTACTGAATTTTGATTTAAATTTCAAATTGGGCAAGATTGGAGTCAATTGGGCCAAGGTTGAGGGTAAATTGGGGAAATTTGGGCCTTTAAGTGCAAATTGGGGCTTTTGGTCAAATTGGGTAAAATTGGACTTTTAAAATTGATGTTAGGTACATTTGAGATGATTTTGGATTTTTTTGGAATTTTTGAATTTTTGAAGTTTTTGGGTCATTTACGGCATTTTGGTAATTTTGACGATTTTGGAGGTATTTTGAGAATTTGGTGATTTATGTGAATTTTGGCCAATTTAGTTAGTGGTGAGTTGATTGAGATGATTTTATTGCAAATTTTGATGTTTTGGGTAATTTGGGAACTTTTGGCAAAATTTAGGATTGTAGGGGCATTTTGGTATTTAGGTGATTTTGGGCTAGAATGGGAAAGTAAGCCATGAAGCCATGCCAAACCAATAGGAGCCATATGAGAATTCATTTTGGATGTTCAATATGTCGGTTCTAACCCTCTTAGCTAAAGACTAGGGCTATAGGTTCATTCATATGAGCTTTCCAAAAGAANCACTACCATTTATCCCTTTCATATTCCAATCATAAGAAAATATCAATTAAGATTATTTGTTGCCCAATTAGCCCTTTAATTAAGCCCAAATAATAATTAAGTCTTAAATTCCAAAAATACCCTTTTGTCTCTGAGACCTTAATACCTTATACATCATTAAATTAGACTCAAATTACTTGAAAATTTCATGTTACCCCACTCATGGGTTAGTTAGAACATCAAAGGAGAAAATGTGATTTTTCAGAATTTATTTAATTTTATAATTATTTTTATTGCAAAACTAAAAATTTTCAATGAAAATTTAATAACTCAACAAAAAAATAAAATTTATCCTTAAGAAAGATTTTGGAAGGTTACTTAGGTTAGACGGCAACTTGGACAAATTTCCATGATTTTTAGAGGTTTAATTTAATTATTAGAATTTTTTGTTTGTTTTGAGCATTAATTAAATATAAAATATTACTTAAGTAGAAAATTAAGTTTTATATTTTCCTTAAATCTCTCTGAGTCCAGAGAAACCAAAGAGATAAATTTCATGTTTTTGTAATTTATATTTTAATTATTGGAGATAATTTAGTGAAAATTTAAAGAAAATTCATTTTTAAGCCTCTAAAATTAATATCTTGACTTAGAAAATTAGGAAAATTATTTTAATTGATTCCAAGTCATCAGGAAGCTAAATGTAAAATTGCAATTTTTATGATTTTTAATTAATTAAATGCCCAAAAATAGCTCAAAAATGAAGTATGTATTTTAATTCCAATTTTATTTTTATTAGGTTCCTCTAGTCAGAAGGAGCTCCCAAAACAAATTTTAGTTATTTTTAAAGTAGTAATTTAATTTTTATATTTATTTTAATTCCAAAAATACAATTTCACTTGATTAATGCATATGAATGATCAAATTAAATCTAATTGACTTAAAATTTTTATGGAGAGTTCCGATGACACTAAATTATAGTGGAAAATGATTTTTATGTCATTTATATTTGCAATTACTCCAAATTAACTTTATCTTATTTGTTAGAGTTGGTGATAATTAGGATTATTTTTAATGAGTTAAACAAAATTTATATTTTTTCTAAGGTCCTCTAACCACAACGAACCTACAAAAACAAATTTTGTATTTTCTGAAGAGCATTTTATTTATTATAATCTGTATACCAAAATAGGGACTATTAACTTGAAAATTAGATATCTCTACTTAGAGATGCTCCCTAACCTTAGAAAAATCAGGGGAGATAATTAACAATAGATACATTAAAAGCCTCATGGTCCCATTCCATAGTTAAATGTCTAGGCAAATGGAAAATTCAAATAAGAAAAATGGTATTTAAATAAATCTGAGTAAGAGGGTATTTTTATTGTTTTCCCCTGTCCACTGAGTAAGAGGGTATTTTTATTTTATTTTTATGATTTTTCTAAACCGAGATATGAATTTTCTAAGTTATGGTATTTAAATAAATCAAGAAAATCCCTATTTTTCTACTTATCAAGAACAGTACGATGTCGTTCTCGGTGTCTCCAAAGTTCCACGTATTTGCTTGTGGTTAAGCGCCGCCATCCGAGTCAGTCCACAGTTTATGAACCAAGGCCCCGTTCGACACAATCATGGTCATTCATATGATACACGTGCAATCCAACAGTTGTGGGTCATCGTCCCCAATTGGTTCAACCTCAGAGTCGTCCACTGCTAACCCTAATATCTTGCTCGATACTCAACCAAATTAAGTGTGATTTTTTCTTACAGACTCGTGTTGACTAGAAGAAGATGTCCATGTGGTTAATCAAGTCTTAAATCAAGCTTATAAGCATATAAAATTAAATGAAGCTCAGTTTAAGGGGAGTGTTCAATACCTTTGCCCAAGAGGTTTGGGTGTTTCTTGAAGTGATTTGCCATAAGCATGAGGTTTGGGTGTTTCATGAAGTGTGCTAAAAAGGATCATAAGGATATTTTAAAGTGACTTGGCCTCCAATCATTAATAGCTTAATGAGGTGGCAAGGCTCTCATGACTCACCTATGGCTTGGGAGTTGCTTCATGGCTTCCCTTTCGCTTGGTCAATTTTCATGAGGAGGGATTTTAAACTTTATGGGATATTTTGGTGGTGTTTGTCATGAAGCCTAATATGGAATGATTTGATAATAAATTTGAAATTGAGGGAATGATTTTGATTAAATGGATGATGAAGAGAAAAGAAATTATCATGTGGGCTTTTGATTTGGGCTTTTGAAATTAGATGTAGTGGGGGTGGGCTTTTAAAATTATGGGTTAAATTGGGCTAAAATTTGGGGTAATTATTGAATGTTGAATTTTGTAGAGGAAGATTTCATGAAGAGTTTGGAAAGATTTAAAGTGGTTTTGAATTGAATTGTGAGGCCAATTTGGTGGATTTAGTCACATTGTTAAAATTGGGGCTTTTTTATTTGGGTGAAGTTGGGCTTGCAATTGGGTCAAATTGCACTTAAATTTTGTTTAGATTGGGATTGGGGTTACTGAATTTTGATTTAAAATTGAAATTGGGCATGATTGCAGTCAATTGGGCCAAGGTTGAGGGTAAATTGGGGAAATTTGGGCCTTTAACAGCAAATTGGGGCTTTTGGTCAAATTGGGTAAAATTGGTCTTTTAAATTTGATGTTGGGTACATTTAAGATGATTTTGGAATTTTTGGGAATTTTTGAAGTTTTTGGGTCATGTAGGGCATTTTAGTAATTTTGACGATTTTGGAGGTATTTTGAGAATTTGGTGATTTATGTGAATTTTGGCCAATTTAGTTAGTGTTGAGTTGATTGAGATGATTTTATTACAAATTTTGATGTTTTGGGTAATTTGGGAATTTTTGGCAAAATTTAGTGTTGTAGGGGCATTTTGGTATTTTGGTGATTTTGGCCTAGAATGGGGAAGTAAGCCATGAAGCCATGCCAAACTAATAGGAGCCATATGAGGATTCATTTTGGATGTTAAATATGTCGGTTCTAACCCTCTTAGCTAAAGACTAGGGCTATAGGTTCATTCATATGAGCTTTCCAAAAGAAATCAAGAGATTAAATTAAAGGGGTCTTAGGGTTTGGAGAATCTGAGAAAGTGTGTGCAGGCTAGCCTAATACAAGATCAAACCAGCCAGGATTAGTTCTAAGGTTTGACCATCCTATGAAAACTCTCCTTGAGCTCTCTCATATGGACCCCACCAACTAAGACCAATATGTGGAACTTCAAGTTGAGCAAAGAAGAGTGTAGAACTTCTAATGGTGAGGGTTCCTTTTCTAGTCCTCTAGGAATAGTCAATAGAAAAGTCATATGGCTAGACCCTAGGCTAATAGAGAGGAAAAAGCTAGACCTTAACCAAAAATGAGGTCAACAAATGGTCTCCCCAATACCTATCTCAAAGAATTTAGTTAAAGAATAAGAAGCCTTACTTCATTTAAGGTGGTCTTAAATTGATCTCAAAAGATGAGAATAGGATGTCTTACTCCATTTAAGGTGGCATTAAACCTATCTTAAAGATATGGGTAGAGAATCAGATGCCTTACTCCATTTAAGGTGCCTCAAATTGATCTCAAAGGATGAGAATAGGATGCCTAACTCCATTTAAGGTGGTCTTAAACCTATCTCAAAGATATGGGCAGAGAATTGGATGTCTTACTTTATTTAAGTTGGTCTAAAAATGATCTCAAAGGATGAGAATAGGGTGCCTTACTCCATTTAAGGTGGTTTTAAATCTATCTCAAAGATATGGATAGAGAATCAGATGTCTTACTCCATTTAAGGTGGTCTTAAACGAATTTCAAAGAATGAGAATAGGATACCTTACTCTATTTAAGCTTGTATTAAACCTATCTCAAAGATATGGGTAGAGAATCAGATGCCTTACTCCATTTAAGGTGGTCTTAAACCTATCTCAAGAATATGGGTAGAGAAACGGATGCCTCACTCTATTTAAGCTGGTCTAAAACTGATCTCAAAGGATGAGAATAGAGTGTCTTGCTCCATTTAAGGTGGTCTTAAACCTATCTTGAAGACATGGCTAGAGAATCGGATGCCTTACTCCATTTAAGGTGGTCTTAAACCGATATCAAGAGATGAGAACAATATGCCTTACTCCATTTAAGGTGGTCTTAAACCCATCTCGAAGATATGGGTTATATTAGGAAGGAAAGATTAAGGACTCACATCCAACTTAAAAGGTAACAGAAAATGAGTTAGCATCTCAGTACTGTCCCCAAGTACAATATAAAAATATTGTGGAGAATTTGTGGTGTTGAACTCATAGATACGTGTCATGTGAAGATTGGTATTCGTGAGGAAAATTTGTAAAACCTTGTGAGATTTTGTGATGAATGTGAAATTTTGAGGGAATGTGAAGAAAACTAGTGTCAACCATGATAGTAACACAGTGCAAGCAAAGAGTAGAAACCTCGGGCTAGAGATAACCAAACTCAAGAAATTTATCATTTTCTTTCTTGTTGTCTTTATCACATTTAATTAAAAAAAATGTTTCCTAAAATTTAATTTGCGTTGGTTGGTTTTCAAAAATATTTTTAGTTTTAATATCAGGCATTCATTGTACAATTCTTTGTTCATTATAATTTAGAACCAACGTATGGTTATGTGGCTCTTCATCAATCGCACGAAAAGGGAAATTGGACAAGCAAGATGAAATCTGAAAGGAATTTCATTAATCCTTCTTCAACTATGAGTTACAGACTGAGTACATGCTGAAGTATCAAAAGACAACTTGTTGAAAACATCTGAAAAATCATATACTAAATACATATCATAAGCTGAATATATCTGATACATGTCTCATCATGTTTGTTACATCAAAACAAAGTACAAAAAGGTGTCCACTGACTAATCAAGCTGACCTACTAAGCCATGCTCCAGGATAAGAACTCCCTTTACGTGTACTTAGAGGTGTAACCTTCTCATAGCTCATAAGGTTGTAGTTCTTACAATTCTGGGTCTAGATGGAACCCCAGTCGTATTTTTCTGTCTTACATTCTTTTGAATGTTACAGAAACTCTGGGATATCGCACTCTTGAGATGCAGTGTTTGGCCAAATCAGCCCCATTTCCTTTTAAGACCAGTATTGAACCCATTGACATCAGAATTTCAACAGATCCTATGAATTCCCCTAGGCCAATGATGTCGATTTCACTTCCAAAGAGTGTGTTGCTTCTGCTCATGAAAGACCCTGTACAAAAAGGTCTCACAAAGTCATGGTGATCGATATGGGGAGGAATGCAATCCCTCTTCTCGTAAATGTTGATTGTGCAGCTATTCGGGCTGCAGTTGGGTGGTAATATATTCCATCGAACCAGCCTCTTGACCATTCTTTTTATTCCATAAGGCATTGGATCCACCTCATCGTATCTCATTATTCAAGGGGACTTCCCTTGCCTATCTGCAATAAAAATGTAATAACAACAACGTTGAATGGTTATTATACCTTTTCTGTGCATCCATTTCCATTCCTCTGAATAAGACCTTTATCTCTCAGATCAAATACACAATCTAAAGTTCTTTTTTCATCATTTTCTGAGAAGACCCCAGTATAAAATGCTAAGACTTCCAAAATGTTGACAATTTTACCTTGTATTTCTTCGTACAACTCAAACTCTTTTCTTTTGAATATGCACATTCTTTCTAATTCTTATGTGGAAATCTCTTCAAAGTACAGGGGTCGTCCCCTTGTCTCAACATCTTCAGGATCCCATGTCTGATCTGGTTCTATAAGTAATGGGATGTACGAATCAGCATCTAGATGTGCTGCCTCCTGGCCTTTCACATTGGCAGTTGTGAACCCTTGAAAAGAACTATAGCAATCCAAATGTAGAACGTTGCATCTTGGACATTCAAAAAATACTCCTCTGGTAGATTCTCCCACAGAAATCTCTACATTACATAACGGGCAACCCTTGTAAGATTCATGATGTGTTTCTGTCAGTATCGACACTGTGGTCAGTTCTAACTCATCCTCTGTACCAGGTGGGCTAGAAGAAGTCTCCCTCAAGCATGAATCATAAATCTTCCACTCAATAATTGGGGTTAGTATACTTGCTACTTCTTTCTATCATCTTCTTCCTTCTCGTAGGAAGGCCCTATGTTTGCGTTGGTTGGCATTATAGCACTGAGTTATTCTGAGAGGTATATCTGACACTCTCTCTTCATCAGCACCTGCTAAATCCTCTGTCGGAGCAATTATCATGGACTGTAGGTGACTGGTTGCGTTGTTTGAATGATGTTGCTGAGTGATTACTTTCTTCATCATCCGTGAGGAGTCATCTCTCACATCTTTAGCAGGGAGGGCAATCCTTACTTTTCTTTGTGACCAACGACGTCCATCAGAGGATTCTCATATTCTATAATGACATGACTGAAGTCTAAGTTCAAGTCTATAATACTACCCTAAGCAGCCCTTTCTTCATACAGTGTGAGATTGAGGCCATCATGAAAAGAGAAAATCAGCTTGCGTCCTACCATTTCTTCTGCAGAAGATTGAAAAACGTCAGTGTGCTGAATTTCATCATGAACAAGAACTAGAATGAAGCACTTATTAAACAACAAAAAAAAATTTATTATTTACAAATTTTATATTGTATTTAATTTAATTCTAATTAGGTTTTAAGGATTAGAAATAGAATAAGAGAAACGAATTGAGAAATTTTTAAAAAAAATATTTTATTGAGGTTTAAATATTACGAAACTTGGGACCCAGTCATAGATGCTTGGCCAAATAAATAACCCGAGAACAATCAAAACTTCAAAAGTAAATGATTTCAAGAATCGTCACATCGAGTAGTTTATCTTCAAATAATGGCCATTGATTGACAACATAAGCCTTTCCCCCCATGAATTCACTAGCTGGTAAGATCCTCTTAAGTAAACTTCTTCGACGACAAATGGTCCCCCCCAAGTTAGTTCAAATTTTCTACCTATTTTACGGTGTGCAAGAATAGGACTTTTGAGAACAAGAATGAGGTCACCAACTTTGAATGTTCTGGGGCGGACCAATTTTTCATGAGCATGGACAATCCTTGCTTGGTAGAGCTCCACATGTTTTTGTTCTTCTAGTTCTTTTCCCTCGATACTTTACAATTCCTCAAGTATGAGTTTTGCACTTTCTTCTGTTGTAATTTGGTTGGCTAAGGTGACTCTGAGAGATGGTGTCTGAACTTCTAGTGGTAGCACGGCCTTGGACTTGTACACAAGTGCGTAAGGTGTACATTGAGTGGAACTCCTGATGTTGTTCGATAGGCCCAAGAAGCTTCTAATAGTTTATTATGCCAATATTTTTTATTTTCAATCAGTGTTTCCTTTTGAATCTGCACAAGCATTTTGTTAAAGGCCTCAGCCAGTTTATTTGCCCTGGGATAGTAGATTGTTGAGTATCTTCAGTCTATTCCATGTCGTTTAATAAAATTATTGATCTTTGTGCTTTTGAAGGCTATCCCGTTATTGAAAATAACTCTGTATGGAACACTAAAGGGTAGACTATAATGGCCTTGAAGAATTTTAGAACATGTTGTGTTGCAACCTCTTGTAACGACACTACATTTGCCCATTTGGAGAAATAATCTGTAGTAGCAAAAATAAATCTATCCTTTTGAGGATAGAATGTCTATCGAACCTATTACGCTCAAGCCCCAACAATTGAATAGACACAAGGCGATAGTCGAGTGTGGCACATTTGGAAGTTGGTGTAAGACCATGCCATGCACTTGGGAAAGATGACAACTTCTAGTTGTATCCATGCAATCAAATATCATTGCCAGCTAATAATATCTGAGTCGTTTGATCTTCATTTTTGTCTTTAGCTCTGACTGGTGAGCACCACACAATCTGACATGTACTTCTTTGATAATATTCTACACTTCTTCTCTGCATAGACATCGCAGCCACATTTAATCAAATGACCTCCTATAGGGAACATCTCTCACCAGGGCATATGACATAGCTCTTCTTGTGATGTGATAGGCTTCGGGCTTATCTTCTAGCAACTTTCTAATTTGCAAATATTTTATTAACATTTTTTGTCAATATTCAATGATGTTAGCAACTACAATCATCATTCCTTCTTCTTTTTCAAACTTGTGTAGATTGTCAAGGTCAATTCGAGAGATAACCCATCTTCCTTGTAATGTAATGTCAATGGAATCCTCCAGTGGACATGTGATCCCTGATAACTGCTTATATCCAACAGTATAATAATAATTTTGATTATATTTTTCACTTATATTTCCTTATTTCACAACAAAACTAAAAAATAATCTTGAAGAAAAGTAAGAATTTAACTTTTAATTTATATATATTGAGATAAAGCAAGTATACGTATCATTATCAATTAATATAAGACTTTTTGATAAAGACTTGAATATCGAACCAATATGGAAGATATACAATATACGATTTGATTAAGACTTGAATATCGAACCCATTGGGAAGATATACAATATGCACTTTTTGAAAAACTTTATATTTTTAAAAAGATAACTATTTAAACTAAAGACTTTTTCACAGTAAAGAAAGTTTAAATATTTTTGGTAATTTTAATATTTTGAAAAAAACAAAACAAACTTAAAAAGATAACTTGACTTTTAGTAGAAGAAAATCAATAAATATGAAAATATCTTTCTTCTTATCATGAATCAGTAACAAGTATAGGAATTCTGTTGTGGAAGTATGCATATTGTGTTGTGCTAAATAGGAGCAATAAAATTCTTTACCCTTACTAAAGATGCTATATAGAACATTGACTAATTTAAAGTTTGAATAGTTCTAAAGACCGGCTAGGCAGGGAAGATACTAGCTCTAACTCTAGAGTTCCCTAGATTCTCTCCACCTGGGGGCTAACATCTGTTATCAGAACCTAAAACAATAAAACCAAGTTGGGGGCTTTAATCTGTCAATTTAAATTCCTCTAACTCTACACCCTTCAATGAATATTTTCCTATTTATTTTGACTCAATCATATGAACTAAATTCTCATTCATACAAACTTGTCGGCACTATTTTTGGTGTGGGGTTTCCCCGTAAGAAGCTGTCGGTCATTGGATATAAAATCCCGTTGCCCGCTTCGGAAGGACGATTAAAAAAAACTTTAGTTTTGAAAAAGATGAAGTCAAACTGACCCCATAATTTTCATAGTTTAGATGAAAGAGCGCTTTACCTCAAATCCTGTATCTATCCCGAAGGATGAACACGAGAATTGAGGGTGAGGCTCGATCAAATAAATTAAGGAAAGTTATGACATCTGTTTTGGTCTGCGAAACCAATGTATTGGCTGACAAGTTCCCCTATTTAATATAAGGAATTAAATAGGGTTTATATTATGCTGGGTTCGGGAAAAGCTTCCTATGAGGGCAAGCCCTTATAGTTAATTACATCATAGATAACTGAAGTTACCTAAGAATAATCTCAATAAAAATCAAGAAAAATTACCTTCAAGGAGCTCAAATGGTAAGGACATTTCAAAGATATCTGACTAAGAAGTGTGAAGGGGGATTGGTTCAAATTTGGAACATTTTGTTTTGGAGTCCAAAGGAGGAAACACTAGAGGATGTCACGAATCCGAAGGAGAACTTTGGTGACTTCCCAAGCTATCCTATTATTTGGCTTCAATTTAAGAGAAATCATTTAGATGTTTCATCCTACAATTTTTTGTTTATTAGGATTTACATTTGTGTGAAGCAATCAGCAAAAATAACCTTGAAGATGTGAGGATTTAGGTCATGACGAGCGACAACCTCAAAATCCTAAGGCGAGTTAGGACTTAGATTGTACAATAGGATTGTACAAATTCCTAAAAGATGTGTTTGAGGATTTATGTTGCACTAGGCAAACAACCTTGATATCCTATGACTTTGTTGTTTAAAGCTAAGGAAGGGATGTATTAGTGTAATCGTCTTGCTGTTGAAGATGGCCGGGCTGCCCACCATGTAAGCTCCGACCTCCTCGTTGTAGCACAATTCAAGTTTTCTAGGTCATTTGGTTATAATGTCAAATCAGGTGACCCTATGGTTAAAGTTCTTTAAATTTTATTATGGGCATATTAAAGTTGAATAAAGCGGCACCGGTCAAGATCCCACGGTTCCATCGTCCCGGCACCACTATTTTTTATTGGAATCACTTAATCCAAATGAATTTACAAAACTCAACTTAATGAGTTCCATAATTTTATTTAGACCATGGGAAACTTCGTTAGCAACCGTAGGTTACCTCCTCCGAGGGTTCCCGATCTTCCAATAGAGACGTTTTAATTTAGTTGAAGTTGTATTTTTTGTGATGTTTGTGATTAAGTTTTGAGTTGTCTTATATTGTTGAAATGTTGTGGGGGTGGTTTATGCAATTTTATATTTTCTATGCAGGTATGTAAATACAAGCATAAATAAAAGTGTAGTAGGAAAGTACAAGAAAGACTGTAAAACACTGTAAACTGTAAAAGTGTACCTAGCGAGTCTTCTCGTTTCACCACCTTTGCTCCAAGAAGTTTGGCCTCAACCAGAGATTCTTGACACCTTCGTTGGGTCCCAAAGAGCTTAGGGATGAAGCCTTTGGCTCTGGTGTAAGGCCTATTTACCACAGCCGATTTTGGGTGTTGGTTGAGAGCTATGGTAGAGGCTATTTCAGAGGGGGAATTCCAAAGAGCTTAGGGATGAAGCCTCTGGCTCTGGTGTAAGGCCTATATATGATTTCGACCACAACCGATTTTGGGTGTTGGTTGAGAACTATGTGATAGAGGCTTTGTAGAAGGGGGATTTGATGGGGCTTTGGCTTCTTTCACTCTTGTGAAGGTGTAGAGTCAATTATGCTATTTCAAAGGGGGAATTGATGGGGGTTTGTCTTCTTTCTCTGTTGTGAAGGTGTAGGAGCTCTGTGGAAGGGGAATTTGATGGGGCTTTGGCTTCTTTCACTCTTGTGAAGGTGTAGAGATTTCAGAGGGGGAATTAATGGGGGCTGTTGTGAAGGTGTAGGGCCAATTTATTTGGAGTTTGGTGCTGTGTAGGTTGGGATTACGATTGTGAAGGTGTAGAGCCAATTTATTTGAAGTTTGGTGTTGTGTAGGTTCAGATTGAAGTTTGTCCTGGTTTCAGGCAGGAATTCAAACTCAAAATTGGATTTNCCAAAAGAAGATCAGGATAATTCCTAATCACTTGAAATTTTTATGTAAGCTAGCCCTAGATCAGAAAGTCATTTGCCAAAATTTCATAATTTTTTGAATTTTCTGTGATTTATTAAAATTAATTGAAGTTTGGGGGACTTTATTAAAAATAAAATATTTTAAGTGTTGAAAAATAGATTTTTTTATTTTTAGAAAATCTCTCTGAGGTTAGAGAACCCAGAGAAATTTATTTTATATTTTTTTATTTTTATTTGATTTTTTTTTATGAAAATTCCATTTTCAAACCTTAAAAATTAATTTAAGGCTCAAAAATAGATATCTTTATTTTTGAATTCAAGAAAAATATTCTAATTTTTCCTAAGTGTTTAGGAAGTGATTTATAATATTTTTATGATCTTTGTGATTTTTGTAATTTTTAATTTTTTTATTTATTAAAATAATAAAAAAAGGATTAAAAATTAGGTTTTTATTTTAAATATTATTTTATTTTTATTAAATCCCCTTGATGTTAGAGAACTAAAAAAACTAGGTTTGATAATAAAATTATTTAAGTATTAGATTTGATGATGATCTTTAAAAATCAATTAAAAATATCAAATGATTTCAAAATCCTTTGAAATTTTTTATGGTGAGTTCTCTTACTCATGAACCACAGTGGAGAACAAAAATCAAGTGATTTTGATCTCTATGCACTCCAAATTAAATATTTTAAGCAAATTAGGGTTTACTCAAAACAGAAATGTTTTTGATTCTTAAAATTCATGAAATTATTTCCTAAGACTATTCTAGCCATAGGGAACTTACATGAATTTTTGTAGAATTTTCTAAGCCACATACAATTTTCTATAATTATTTGAGTAGAAAATGCATAAAAATTTAGAAAATTAAGATCTCTGTCTAGAGATCTCCTATGTCTTTGAAAAAATGCTCAAATTGTGCACCTAGACAGAGGCTACAACATATAAAAATTTGGGGTCAAGGTGATAATATAATATGAATAGAAAATTTAAAAACCCCTAACACTAATTTATTTTTTAAAAATAATTTATGCATCAAATTAATGTGAAAATAATTTCATATGATTCTCCTCTGTTCACTGAGTAAGAGGGTATTTTTGTTTTATTTTTATGAATTTTCTATGCAAAGATATGGATTTTTTAAGTTTAGGGGCTATTTTCTGAATTTATTAAATACCCCTATTTATTTATTCAAACCAAGGGCTGAGTGGATCATCAGATCCGTCGAACAGCCACGCGGCGTGCTTCTATTCGATGCCGCCTTCTGATTCAGCTGCCACGCGGCCCGCCATATCGTTCCAGAGGATCATCCGGCTTGATCTCCGCCATCCATTCAATACACGCAAGAATGGACAGCATCCATTCATCGTCCCCGAAGGCCTTAACCGAGAGCCGTCCAACTTAAAACCTTAATATCTCTCTCGTTCCTTAATGGATTTTAATGATTTTTTTTAAAACTATTCATCTTAAAGATACAAACACATCTATATGGTAAACATACAATGAAATCAAGCCATCATAAATGGAGAGCTCGAGAAGGCTCGGGAGAGTGAGTGAGGTTATACCTTTGCTCTGAGAGGTTTGGCCTCAATCAGAGATTCTCCACACCTTCGTTGGGTCCCAAAGAGCTTAGGGACGAAGCCTTTTACCACAGCCGATTTTGGGTGTTGGTTGAGAGCTATGGTAGAGGCTATTTCAGAGGGGGAATTCCAAAGAGCTTAGGGATGAAGCCTCTGGCTCTGGTGTAAGGCCTATATATGATTTCGACCACATCAATTTTGGGTGTTGGTTGAGAGCTATGGTAGAGGCTATTTCAGAGGGGGAATTGATGGGCCAATTTTGGGTGTTGGTTGAAAGCTATGTTATAGGCTATTTCAGAGGGGGAATTGATGGGGGTTTGGCTTCCTTCACTGTTGTGAAGGTGTAGATGTTTGAAGTTTAGTGCTGTGTAGGTTTGTAATTAAAGTTTGTCCTGGTTTTGGGCAGGAATTCAAACTCAAAATTGGATTTCTGTGGTAGAATTGGGAGAATGGAAATGGATTGCAATGTGCTAAGGGACTCTTAGAAAAGCTCTCTGAGGAGTTTGGGAGGCCTTGGTGAAAATTTTTTTTTACCACCCTATTCATGGCCGTGGGGGTGCATTTTATAGAAATTGTCCAAGGGGAAGCTTGGCTGGCCAATCGTGGGGGTGCATTTTATAGAAATTGGCCAAAGGGAAGCTTGGCTGGCCAATTGAGGGGTTAGCCCCACTACTTAGGTGTTAAGTAGAGGAGCTCTCAGTTCAATTTGGGCTGAGGTGGCTTCTTGGCATGAATTTGGGTATTGGCCATGTGGTGGCTCACGGTTCTAGGCTTTACCTTGGCTTAAAGTGGTTAAACAAGGGTTGGGTCATGGTTAAAGCTTATAATGAACAGTAAAAATGGCACCATAGAGTATTGACATGTGGTATAGCAAGTACTTTGATTTTACCCTCTCTTTATCCCTTTAAAAATTTTAAAAAAAAAATTTACCCATGAGATAAATATCAAGCTTAATCATGGGTTGGTGTCTGGTTTTAAACTCAACTCTAGAGTCTAGGATGAGTTAAGGTAAGGCTCATTTGACCATNGCAAGTACTTTGATTTAACATTATCTTTATCCCTTTAAAAATTAAGAAAAAAAATTTTACCCATGAGATAAATATCAAACTTAACCATGGGTTGGTGGCTGGTTTTAAACTCAACTTTAGAGTCTAGGATGAGTTAAGGTAAGGCTCATTTGACCATACCAAGCTCAATTGGTTTGGATTTGGCCATAAGTCCAAGAAGGTGCATATGACCAAATCTTGTGTTTGGACTAGGTTAGACATGTCAATTGGCCCAATTAAATATGGCATTTGGTGTAAGAGACCATGAGGAACAACTGTCATGAAGGGTGAAAGTCATTTTGAGGTCAACTGGTTAATCAATTTGGTGGATTTTTTATTTTTGACCCATTTTAAGCATGTTGGGCTAAGTTGGTTAATCAATTTGGTGGATTTTTGATTTTTGACCCATTTTAAGCATATTGGGCTAAGTTTGATCAAACTTGGGCTAGCCATGGGCTAAGCTCAAATTGATTGTTGTGGTTAGTGAAGAACATCATTAAACTTGAGCTAGCCATGGGCTAAGCTCAAATTGATTGTTGTGGTTGGTGAAGAACATCATAACAAATTGGGCTAGCTTTGGGCTAAGCTCAAATTAATTATTTTATTTGGTGTAAAACATCATTAAAACAATTTGGTGGATTTTTGATTTTTGACCCATTTTAAGCATATTGGGCTAAGTTTGGGTCAAATTTGGGCTAGCCATGGGTTAAGCTCAAATTGATTGTTGTGGTTGGTGAAGAACATCATTATTAAAGGGCTAGTCATGGGCTAAGTCCAAATTGATTGTTATGTTTGGTGTAAAACATCATAATGAACATGGCTAGCCATGGGCCAAGTCCAAATTAATTGTTGTTATTGGTGTAAAACATCATGATGAACAACTTTCATGAAGGATGAAAGTCATTTTGAAATCAATTTGGTAGTGAATTTAGTGGATTTTGATGATATTTAGATCTAGACCCAAATTAGGCATATGGGGCTAATTTGGGTCAAACTTGAGCTAGCTTTGGACTGAGCTCAAATTGATTATTGTGTTTGGTCACAAGACCTCACAAAGGATTTTCAACAAAAATTGGATGCCAATTTGAGGTTTAGGGCGTTCAATTGTTAAGATTTGGGGTGTTAGCCAAATTTGGGGCTAATTTGGGGATTTTGTCAAAGATGGTCATGAGATTTGGGATGTTAGCCAATATTGGGGCTAATTTGGGGATTTTGTCAAAGATGATCATATTGACCAAATCACAAAGGATTTTCAACAAAAATTGGATGCCAATTTGAGGTTTAGGGCATTCAATTGTTGATTTGGGGTGTTAGCAAATATTGGGGCTAATTTGGGGATTTTGTCAAAGATAGTCATATTGACCTTTGGGGTGTTAGCCAATATTGGGGCTAATTTGGGGTTTTGGATTAGATGATCAAAAGGTTTTACCAATGCAAATTTATGGTCAAATTTGATATAAAATATTACGATGAAGCAAATACAACATTTCTTTGGGCAAATTGGCATGTTTATAAGTCCAATTGATGTGATTTGGTCATTTAACCAGGGTATTGTGAGGGTATGGTGAGGGTATTGTATACCTTAGCTCCAAACAAACAACCAGGGTCAATCCTAAGGCCAAGTAGCCTTATAGGAACTCTCCTTGAGTTCCCTCATAATGATCTTACCTACTAAGTGCTAGAGGTTAGGACCAATATGTGGAACTTCAAGTTGAGTAAAGAGAAGAGTTTTGAGTTTCTAATGGTAAGGGTACCTTTTCTAGTATTCTATGACTAGTCAGTAGGAAAGTTCTATGGCTAGAACTAGGCTACTAAAGAAATTTCTAGACCTCAACCAAAAGTGAGGTCAACAAATGGACCCCCAATAGGTGTGGTGTGCTGGGCTAGCACACCGCACGTATTGGTGTTCACTGACAAGATCAACAAGACCAATACAGATTTCTAAGTCATCAGACCTAGAAAGAAGTGTGAATTTTTGTCTGCTATTTGAATAAGTTTCTGATCAAGATCAGGCAGTGAGGACTCTCACTGAGGATTGGATAGTGAGTTTTAAAGTTGTTAAGTGTGTTTTTTTGTTTTTTTTTTTAAATAGGGATCAACATGTAAAGGTTGATCTCAAAATGGGGATTCAAGATACGAATATTGATATCAAAGGAGAGTGAGACATTTGGAACTGACTTCCAATANGTTGACCGAGAAGATCAACAAGACCAATATAGATTTCTAAGTCATCAGACCTAGAAAGAAGTGTGAATTTGTGTAGCTATTTGTTTCCACTAGGGATTTTTTTTTTGCAAATAAGTGTCTGATCAAGATCAGGCAGTGAGGACTCTCACTGAGGATTGTTTTTGCAAATAAGTGTCTGATCAAGATCAGGCAGTAAGGACTCTAACTGAGGATTGGATAGTTACTTTTAAAGTTGTTAAGTGTGTTGTTTTTTTTGTTTTTTTTTAATAGGGATCAACAAGTAAGGGTTGACCTCAAAATGGGGATTCAAGATACGAATATTGATATCAAAGGAGAGTCAGACATTTGGAACTGACTTCCAATTGAAGAAATCAGAAGTGTAGGACTGATCTTAAAGTAAGAATCGAAATTATTGGATCAATTATTGAAGAATGTGAATTAGAAATATCAGACTAATTCGAAGTGAAAATTATCCGATCAATTTAGGAAAAGCATAAATCAGAAGTTTCAAACTGATTTAATTTGAAAATTGAAATTATTGGATCAATTTTGAAAAGTTATGAATCAGAAGTATCGAACTGATTCGATGTGAAGANTAAGAATCGAATTGATTCCATGTGAAGATTGAAATTATCAGATCAATTTTGAAAAGTTATGAATCAGAAGTATCGAACTGATTTAATGTGAAAATTGAAATTATCAGATCAATTTTGAAAAGTTATGAATCAGAAGTGTCGAACTGATTCGATGTGAAAATTGAAATTGATGAGAAAATTAAAATTATTAGATCAATTTTTTAAAAGTTATGAATCAGAAGTATCGAACTGATTCGATGAGAAAATTGAAATTATTGGTCAATGAAAGAAGTTATGAATCAGTAAGTATCGAACTGATTCGATGTGAAAATTGAAATTATCAGATTAATTTTGAAAAGTTATGAATCAGAAGTATCGAAACTATTTAATGTGAAAATTGAAATTATCAGATCAATTTTGAAAAGTTATGAATCAGAAGTGTCGAACTGATTCGATGTGAAAATTGAAATTATATAAAAAAATTGAAATTATTGGATCAATTTTTGAAAAGTTATGAATCAGAAGTATCGAACTGATTCGATGTAAAATTTGAAATTATTGGATCAATTTTTTAAAAGTAGTAAATCAGAGTTATCAGACTGATTTAAAATATCTTGTGTTTCAGAAAGCATAATGTGTAGAAATTTATGTTATTTTAAAAAAAATTTTGCAAGATTTATTTGCAAGTATCACATAGAGTTTGCGAATCCATAGGGATATCACAAAAAAAAATTGTGTAGAATGTGCAATTTTGTGGGGATGTAAACCGAACGGGGTCATACTGCACAAGCAAGGAATCTCAAAATTGAGAAAACTTACTCGGCAAATTTAATTTTATTGTTGTAAAATTTTATTTTGAAAGATTTTTTTTTCATTACATTTTGATATTGATTAAAAAAAAATTTTATCTGGTCATTGACTTTTTAGGCCATATAAATAACCCTAGAACTATCTGAAGTTCGCAAAAATTTTAATATGTACGCGGTAAACTAACAGCGGCAAGCGTCGTCATGTCGCATAGTAGGCTTTTAGGTATCTTCCATTTATTGGAAGCATAGGCCTTTCTCCTCGAGAATTGATGAGTTGGTAAGCTCCTCCGGCGTAGA